>WNWK01007328.1:47500-80000 GCA_009830355.1 Cherax destructor | reverse complement strand
GTATGTTTCACAGAACAAATGTACATGTACACACACATGCATATTGTGTACATGTACATACATGCGTCTTGTGTTCATGTACACACATGTGTTTTGTGTACATGCACACACATGCGCCTTGTGTACATGTACACATACGTGCGTGTTGCATACACGTTCACACATGTGTCTTGTGTACACGTACATACACAAAATACGTAAGTAGCTGCGTACATCAATGCTTCTATGAACACACACACATACACACACACACGCATGCACACACACATACACACACACATACACACACACATACACACATACACATATACACATATACACACATACACACACACACACACACACACACACACACACACTGCAGGAATAACAAGAAAGGCACTGCAACGGATCAGATAATATCTGACAGGAAGGAAACAACGAGTGATGGTCCTTGACGAGGTGTCAGAGTGGGCGCCTGTGACGAGCGGGGTTCCACAGGGGTCAGTCCTAGGACCAGTGCTGTTTCTGGTATATATGAATTACGTGAAGGAAGGGATATAGTCGGAAGTGTCCCTGTTTGCAGACGACGTGAAATTAATGAGGAGAATTCAATGCGAGGGTCTTGGCAAGAGGTGTTGGGCTAAAAGATAAAGAAGCAAATACAAAGTGGGAGTTGTCACAGTTGCTTTTTGCTGATGACACTGTGCTTTTGGGAGATTCTGAAGAGAAGCTGCAGAGGTTGGTGGATGAATTTGGTAGGGTGTGTAAAAGAAGAAAATTGAAAGTGAATATAGGAAAGAGTAAGGTGATGAGGATAACAAAAAGAATAGGTGACGAAAGATTGGATATCAGATTGGAGGGAGAGAGTATGGAGGAGGTGAATGTATTCAGATATTTGGGAGTGGACATGTCGGTGGATGGGTCTATGAAGGATGAGGTGAATCATAGAATTGATGAGGGGAAAAGGGTGAGTGGAGCACTTCGGAGTCTATGGAGACAAAGAACCTTGTCCATGGAAGTAAAGAGGGAATGTATGAGAGTATAGTTATACCAACGCTCTTATATGGGTGTGAAGCATGGGTGATGAATGTTGCAACGAGGAGAAGGCTGGAGGCA
Organism: Cherax destructor; assembly: GCA_009830355.1. Classification (NCBI taxonomy): domain Eukaryota; kingdom Metazoa; phylum Arthropoda; class Malacostraca; order Decapoda; family Parastacidae; genus Cherax; species Cherax destructor. Next base: position 78,902 of record WNWK01007328.1, on the reverse strand, counting down.
GTGGAGATGTCATGTCTGAGGTCAATGTGTGGTGTGAATATAATGCAGAGAATTCGGAGTTTGGAAATTAGGAGGAGGTGCGGGATTACCAAAACGATTGTCCAGAGAGCTGAGGAGTGGTTGTTGAGGTGGTTTGGACATGTAGAGAGAATGGAACGAGACAGAGTGACTTCGAGAGTGTATAAATCTGTAGTGGAGGGAAGGCGGGGTAGGGGTCGGCCTAGGAAAGGTTGGAGGAGGGGTAAAGGAAGTTTTGTGTGCGAGGGCTTGGATTTCCAGCAAGCATGTGTGAGCGTATTTGATAGGAGTGAATGGAGGCATATGGTTTTAATACTTGACGTGCTGTTGGAGTGTGAGCAAAGTAACATTTATGAAGGGATTCAGGGAAACCGGCAGGCCGGACTTGAGTTCTGGAGATGGGAAGTACAGTGCCGGCACTCTGAAGGAGGGGTGTAAATGTTGCAGTTTTATAACTGTAGTGTAAAGCACCCTTCTGGCAAGACAGTGATGGAGTGAATGATGATGAAAGTTTTTCTTTTTCGGGCCACCCTGCCTTGGTGGGAATCGGCCGATGTGTTAATAAAAAAAATAAAAATAAAAATTCAAGTGGATGATGATCAGGTAGGACAACAAAGGGATCTGGACAGATTGCAAGCCTGGTCCATCAACTGGCTTCTGGAGTTGAACCCCACCAAGTGTGAAGTCATGAAGATTGGGGAAGGTCAAAGAAAACCGCAGACAGAGTACAGACTGCAAACCTCACTTAAGGAAAAGGATCTTGGGGTGAGTATAATACCGAGCACATCTCCTGAGGCACACATCAACCAAATAACTGGTGCAGCATACAGCATTTTGACACATTAGCAAGGAATCATTCAAGACTCTGTACACGGTGTACGTCAGGCCCATACTGGAGTATTCATCACCAGTATGGAACCCACAGCTGGTCAAGAACGTCAATAAATTAGAGAAAGTGCAAAGCTTTGCAACAGGACTAGTTTCGGAGATGAGGGGTATGTCCTACGAGAAGAGGTTAAGAGAAATCAACCTAACGACATTGGAGGACAGGAGAATTAGGGGAGGGGCATGATAACGACATATAAAATACTGAGAGGAAATGACAAGATGTATAGGGAGAGGATGTTTCAGAGATGGGACACAGCAACATCCCTGTGACTCATCAGAGTCACAGGGATGTTAGGAAGTAATTCTTCAGCCTTAGAGTTGTCAGGAAGCGGGACAATCTAGAGAATGATGTAGTGGAGGCAGGATCCATACATAGTTTTAAGAAAAGATACGATAAAGCTCATGGAGTAGGGAGAGAGTGGACATAGAAGCGACCAGTGAAGAGGCGGGGCCAGGAGCTGTGAATCGAGCCCTGCAACCATAAATAAGTAGATACAAATAGGTAAGTACACACACACACACACTGGACACCAGCTTAGTGAGAGGTCACCTTTAAGGTCCGGTGATGATGTGTGTGTAAGCTGACCCAAGCCACCTCCATCATCCAGTTATGTGAGTTCGTCTCTCTGGTGTGATTACCTTTATGAGTTGGCTGGGACTCTAGCTCTAGGGACGGAGGCAGGCTCTGGACTCCCGGCTGGACTAGACGGAATCACGCTAGGTCGTACCTGCTCTCCTGCTCCCTTGTCTGTGTCACGACAGATACAGAATACAGAAACATCACCTCTGCAGGATGAATGAGCGAGGGATGAGCGGAAATGCTTGGTAATCATGTTACTCGGAGATGTCAGGTAACATTTCCCTTACTCCCCCGTCTCCCTCTCTCTCTCTCTCTCTCTCTCTCTCTTCTCTCTCTCTCTCTCCTTCTCCATGTCTCTCTCTCTTTCTCTGGAGTATTAGAGCACCAGTAATGGCCCAGCATCAGTGACAAGTCTGACAGAGTATTGCTGAAGGCTGGGAGACCCACCAATCTTTCTTGACTTTGGGAAGTACAGTGTCTTCACTCACAAGGATGAGAGGGGAGGTTATTGTAGTTCTTGAGGTAGGAAGTACAGTGTCTTCACTCACAAGGATGAGAGGGGAGGTTATTGTAGTTCTTGAGGTAGGAAGTACAGTGTCTTCACTCACAAGGATGAGAGGGGAGGTTATTGTAGTTCTTGAGGTAGGAAGTACAGTGTCTTCACTCACAAGACACATTGTAACCACAAGACGGGCAGCAAACAAGAACTACACTCTGTACCCTTCTCATGGACATCACTAAGTCCCAAAAGACTCGAGTCTGGTACACGTTCGTACAGCATAATGGCACAAGTGAAATAAAGTCAGCTGATCAAACGATACCTCTGGCCCACAGATGGCTCCAACTTCATCCTTCTCTCTATATGTATGTCTCAGAGCAATAAAGATTTAATAAAGATAATGATTTGTAAGACTCTTAAATGAGATGAGGTACGTAACAGCTCTTAGCTTGTAAATAAAGGTAAGAATTCTTAATTTAACCATGAAAGAGAGAGAGAGAGAGAGAGAGAGAGAGAGAGAGAGAGAGAGAGAGAGAGAGAGAGAGAGTACACACCGTAGCGTGAACTATGAAGAGTTCATCCTCACACACCTGACACAGCTGGTGCTGGTTCGACAGTATATCCCTCTGGAGATATGTCCATGAATATTGTGTGAATTATGAGACACAAGACTCTCTCTCTTTCTCTCATCCAGTCATCTACAGAACCTCCCACCCCACCGCCCACTTCACCTCCCACCCCACCGCCCACTTCACCTCCCACCCCACCGCCCACTTCACCTCCCACCCCACCGCCCACTTCACCTCCCACCCCACCGCCCACTTCAACTCCCACTCCACCTAACACCCCACCGCCCACTTCACCTCCACCCCACCGCCCACTTCACCTCCCACTCTACTTCCCACCCACCGCCCACTTCACCTCCCACTACACCTCCCACCCCACCGCCCACTTCACCTCCCACTCCACTGCCCACTTCACCGCACACCCCACCGCCCACTCTACTGCCCGCTCCACTGCCCACTCCACAACCCATTCAACCGCCTACTCTACCGCCCACTCCACCGTCCACTCAACAGCCTACTCTACCGTCTATACCACCGCCAATTGCACCGCCCACTCTACCGCACATTCCACCGCCCACTCAACCGCCTACTCTACCGCCCACTCCACCGGACACTCGACAACCCACTCCACCGACCACTTTACAGCCCACTCCACCGCTCACTCCACCGCCCACTCCACCGCCCACTCCACAGCCAACTCCACCGCCCACTCCACCGCCCACCTCTTGGTATTGCCGTGGTCAACACTTCAATATTGCTGAGATCAGCTCCTTAGCAATGCTGAGCTCAGTAATGTTCTCTGATAAGACGTGCTGGGTTCAGTAATGCTGGGCTCAGTAGTGCTGGGCTGAGTAATGCTGGGCTCAGTAGTGCTGTGCTAAGTAGTGTTGGGCTCAGTATTGCTGGGCTCAGTAGTGCTGGGCTCAGTAGTGTTGGGCTCAGTATTGCTGGGTTCAGTAGTGCTGGGCTCAGTAGTGTTGGGCTCAGTATTGCTGGGGTCAGTAGTGCTGGGCTCAGTAGTGCTGGGCTCAGTAGTGCTGGGCTCAGTAGTGCTGGGCTCAGTATTGCTGGGGTCAGTAGTGCTGGGCTCAGTAGTGTTGGGCTCAGTATTGCTGGGCTCAGTAGTGCTGGGCTCAGTAGTGTTGGGCTCAGTATTGCTGGGGTCAGTAGTGCTGGGCTCAGTAGTGTTGGGCTCAGTATTGCTGGGGTCAGTAGTGCTGGGCTCAGTAGTGCTGGGCTCAGTAGTGCTGGGCTCAGTAGTGTTGGGCTCAGTATTGCTGGGGTCAGTAGTGCTGGGCTCAGTAGTGCTGGGCTCAGTAGTGCTGGGCAAAGTATTGCTGGGCTCAGTATTGCTGGGTTCAGTAGTGCTGGGCTCAGTAGTGCTAGGCTCAGTGGTGCTGGGCTCAGTGGTGCTGGGCTCAGGCTCAGTAATACTGAGCTCAGTGGTGCTTGGCTCAGTAGTGCTGAGGTAAGTAGTGCTTGGCTCAGTAGTACTGATCTCAGTGGTGCTTGGCTCAGTAGTACTGAGCTCAATAATGCTTGGCTCAGTAGTACTGGGCTCAGGAGTGCTGTGCTCAGTAGTACTGAGCTCAGTAGTGCTTGGCTCAGTAGTACTGGGCTCAGGAGGCTGTGCTCAGTAGTACTGGGCTCAGGAGGGCTGTGCTCAGTAGTACTGAGCTCAGTAGTGCTTGGCTCAGTAGTACTGAGCTCAGGAGGGCTGGGCTCAGTAGTACTGAGCTCAATAGTGTTGGGCTCAGTAGTGCTGGACTCAGAAGTGCTGAGCTCAGCACCCAGTAGCCGTGACATAAAGTGTCGGGGACAAATGATGACGTAAAGCGTGCAGATATTGACGTATGTGTCAGTTTCCGTGTCAGGGGACCCAGGAGGACGGACACATAGGTGTGTGCTCGTTAGTATGTGTCTCTGATGTGTTGGTAGTCTCTCTCTATCTATCTATCTCTATCCATCTATCTATCTACCTGTCATGGAGTAAATAGAGCAAAGAACATCCCATTTCCTTGTTCCGGAGCGGAGATGGTGTGTGTGTGTGTGTGTGTGTACTCACCTAGTTGTGGTTGTAGGGGTCGAGTCATAGCTCCTGGCCTCGCCTTTTCCCTGGCTGCTACTGGGTCACTCTCCCTACGCCATGAGCTTTATCATACCTCTTCTTAAAGCTATGTATGGAACCTACCTCCACTACATCGCTTCCCAAAATATTCCACTTCCGACCACTCTGTGACTGAAGAAATACTTCCTAACATCCCTGTGATTCATCTGAGTCTTCTGTGTGTGTGTGTTAGTTACCATTTTGTCCTAGGCACATGTCGATTAGACACTAGGCCTGTTGTATGTATGTGTGCGTGTGTGTGTGTGTAAGGAAACACTTCGAAATGTTTCCGCCCCGTCGGGAATAGAACCCGGGCCCTCCGTGCGTGAAGCGAGAGCTTTACCACCAGACCACCGGGGCTGACATGATCATGTACTCACCTATTTGTGGTTGCAGGGGTCGAGTCATAGCTCCTGGCCCCGCCTCTTCACTGATTGCTACTAGGTCCTCTCTCTCCCTGCTCCATGAGCTTTATCAAACCTCGTCTTAAAACTATGTATGGTTCCTGCCTCCACTACGTCGCTTTCTAGGCTATTTCACTTCCTGACAACTCTATGACTGAAGAAATACTTCCTAACATCCCTTTGACTCATAGGAGTCTTCAACTTTCAAATTCTGACCCCTTGTTTCTGTGTCCTCCCTCTGGAACATCTTGTCTCTGTCCACCTTATCTATTCCTCGCAGTATTTTATATGTCTTTATCATGTCTCCCCTAACCCTCCTGCCCTCTAGTGTCGTCAGGCCGATTTCCCTTAACCTTTTTTTTGTAGGACAATCCCTTTAGCTCTGGAACCAGCCTTGTTGCAAACCCTTGCACTTTCTCTAATTTCTTGACGTGCTTGACCAGGTGTGGGTTCCAAACTGGTGCTGCACTCCAGTATGGGCCTGACGTATATGGTGTACAGAGTCTTGAATGATTCCTTAGTGTGGTATTGGAACGCTATTCTTAGGTTTGCCAGCCGCCCGTATGCTGCAGCAGTTATCTGATTGATGTGTACCTCAGGAGATGTGCTCGGTATTATACTCACCCCAAGATCTTTTTCCTTGAGTGAGGTTTGCAGTCTTTGGCCACCTAGACTATACTCTGTCTGCGGTCTTCTTTGCCCTTCCCCGATCTTCATGACTTAACATTTGGCAGGGTTAAATTCAAGGAGCCAGTTACTGGACCAGGCTTGTAACCTGTCCAGGTCTCTTTGTAGTCCTGCCTGATCCTCGTGGATCATGCAGGACTGATCAAGTAGTGACAAGTAGTGGTGAAATTGTGTGTTATGGTGTATGAGTGTGTATGTATGAATGTGTGTATGTGGGGTCTGCGAGTAACACGTAGTCTACAGTGCTCCTCTACCTGGCCTGACCTGACTAACACCTGATCTACCAGTTAATGTATTCTATGATTCACCTGTCTGCTCGCCCTTTTCTACTAGAAATTACCAAATGCTATTTGTTACCGAGTACTTGATATCCTATTCCTTATCTTACTATGAGAGTTGACCGTTCACAAACAGCTTAGCGGTTAGGTAATTGGAACTCACACTGTACTCACCTAATTGTACTCACCTAATTGTGGTTGCAGGGGTCGAGACTCAGCTCCTGGCCTCGCATCTTCGCTGTCTGCTACTGGGTCTCTGCTCTCCCTGCTCCATGAGCTTTATCATACCTCGTGTGCGTGTGTGTGTGTGGGAGTGGTGGTAGTCGTGGGGATGGTGGTGGTGGTGTTGGTGGTAGTGGTGCTGGTGGTGATGGTGGTGATGGTAATGGTGGTGGTAATGGTGGTGGTTGTGGTGGTGGTGGTGGTAATGGTGGTGGTAATGGCGGTGGTGGTGGTAATGGTGGTGGTGGTGGTGGTAATGGTGGTGATGATGGTGGTAATGGTGGTGGTGATGGTGGTTATGGTTTTGGTGGTGGTAATGATGGTGGTGGTAATGGTGGTGGTAATGGTGGTGATGATGGTGGTAATGGTGGTGGTGGTGGTGATGGTGGTGGTGATAGTGGTGGTGATAGTGGTGGTGATAGTGGTGGCAATGGTGGTGGTGATGGTGGTGGTAGTGGTGGTGATGGTGGTGGTGATGGTGGTGGTGATGGTGGTGGTAATGGTGGTGGTGGTGGTGATGGTGGTGATGGTGGTGATTGTGGTGGAACTTGTGGTAATGGTGGTGGTGATGGTGGTGGTACTGGTGGTGATGGTGATGGTGGTGGTACTGGTGATGATGTTGGCGGTACTGGTATTGATGGTGGTGGTGATGGTGGTGATGGTGGTGGTGATGGTGGTGGTGATGGTGGTGGTGATGGTGGTGGTGATGGTGGTGGTGATGGTGGTGGTAATTGTGATGTTGATGGTGGTGGTGATACTGGTGGTGATAGTGGTACAAGTGATGATGGTGGTGGTGGTGGTACTGTTGGTGATGGTGTTCGTGGTGGTACTGGTGGTGATGGTGGTGGTACTGGTGTTGATGGTGATGGTGGTGGTACTGGTGGTGATGGTGGTGGTGGTGGTACTGGTTGTGATGGTGGTGGTACTGGTGGTGATGGTGGTGGTACTGATGGTGATGGTGGTCGTGATGATGGTGGTGGTACTGGTGATGATGGTGGTGGTACTGGTGATGATGGTGGTGGTACTGGTGATGATGGTGGTGGTACGGGTAGTGATGGTGGTGGTGGTACTGGTGGTGATGGTAATGGTGGTGGTACTGGTGGTGATGGTGGTGGTGCTGAAGGTGGTGATGGTTGCGGTGGAGGTAGTGATGGTGGTGGTAATGGTGGTGGTAGTGGTAGCGGTGGTAGTACTGATGGTACTGGTTGTTCTGGTGGTGGTAGGAGATGTGGTAGTGGTGGTGATGGTGGTGGTAGTACTGGTGGTGGTGGTAATACTGATGGTGGTGGTAATACTGGTGGTACTGGTTGTGATGGTGATGGTGGTAGTAGTACTGGTAGTACTGGTTGTGGTGGCAGTAGTACTGGTAGTACTGGTGGTGGTGGTTGTTACAAAATGACACGATATCTATTGGTAATAGACATCTCCAGTGAACACTAGAAAGGATTGCCCTTCTAGCATCCAGCCTGTTACTGGGCTTTTGCAACAAAGTCAGTATCCTGGTCCAGTTATCCGATATATTCAATAGTCTCCAGGATTACAAATGATAGGGTACTAACCAAAGCTTAAAATTTAATATGTTTATTAAAAAAGTTAGTGTCTAGGGTTTCAAAGTAAATAAATGTACATATGATCAGGATGTTCATTAAGTAATGCTTTAGGAGGTTAATTAGGAGGTTAGCTCCTACACTGCTCTCATATACCATAAGACTGTGCTGAGGGCACATATATCCAAATGACTCTGAAGTACCATCAGGTACAATGTCAGTAAGTACTATAATATAGATATATGCAAATAAGAATATACGTGTGTATGAGTGATCTCCAGGTAACTCTAAGATTCGATTCAAACAGAGTCCGACTGAACTTTTCATAAGCTAGCTTCTCTAACAAACTGACAATCAGAACAGCTTGATTGACCAGTAAAATGACCAATTCGCAGAAAAGCAATATAACAAGCAACAGTAACACAGCGTCAGGAACAAGGAGATAGAAAATCGACCCTAACTTGGGACCATCAATACAGTGTTACATCCTACCTATTACAAAAGCTAAGTCAAATAATAGTCAATAATAATATAAAGCACGATATTAACGATTTAGCTTTATCGAGAATATCAGCAATATAAAATTATAGAAAATGGAAAATATACATTATAAATTTACATATATATACATTGGGGCCCATTCTGGGGACGCAATAGTGGTGGTAGTGATGGTGGTAGTACTGATGGTGGTGGTTCATCCATTAACATTGTTCTATATCCATAAGGTCCAGGAGAATTACAGAGTTAACACTTTCACTTACCTCTAGCAATTACCACAAAATAATAATAATAAAAATGTTCCTCCCTCATCCCTTTGGAGACTCGAAAAGTCATGACCTTCTTCAGAGAGCTGAACTTAAAATAGAAGTCGCTGAATACTGGCTGTCAACACGAGTCTCTCGTGAACTGACCTGCAAAACCTTGTCGAGAATCATTTTCCCTTAGTATTTTACGATCTTCTTCGAGAGGGGTATTAGGAGAGGCTTGTCGACCAGATAACTGACTTGGGAGAGATATAGCGGAGGTGGTCTGGCGCAAACGAGAGGTCTGGCAAAGACCTTCATTAACTACTGGTCTGAAATGGTAATTTTCACAGCGTCGGGCATAGATCAGAGTTTTCACAACTTCTAGTCTGGAACAGAGCTCTCACAACCTCAAGTCTGGAACAAAGCTCTCACAACCTCAAGTCTGGAACAAGCTCTCACAACCTCAAGTCTGGAACAGAGCTCTCACAACCTTGAGTCTGGAACAGACCTACCACAACCTAAAGTCTGAAACGGTAATTTCCCTACAGAGCGTCTGGAAGGAATCTTTCACAAACCATCGAGTATGGAAATTACTTTCTACAGGAAAGTTTAGGGAGGGGCTTTCCATTACCACGGGACCAGAACGGACGTTTGGCAATTTAAGATCCGGAGCAGACTTTCCAGGACTCCGGAACCTTGAAGAACCCTCCTTCAATCGACGACCTGAATCGCTCCCTTCCACAACCTTGGGTTTGGAACTCTCATTCCACGAGCGCATCCGTAGTTCCACAAGCAAGTTTTGAACCATCGTTCCACAAGCGAGTCTGGAACCATCGTTCCACAAGCGAGTCTGGAACTATCGTTCCACAAGCGCCTCTGGAGCTATTATTCTACGAGAGCGTCTGAAACCAAGAGTCCACTCTTGCAAGCATAAAACGTGCTTACCTCGACCATGCACAGGAGGAGGAGAGTTTTGAAACGACTTTCCAGAGAACGAGTCAGAAAGGGATTTTTCAACAATGGTTCGGGAGAAAAAGGAGAATTTCGCAAACGCTGTCTTGAAATTGAGAATGTAAAGTGAAACTTTTTCCACCCGTCTGTAATATGACTTTAAGCAAACAATTTATAATCGAGGTCAGAATCATAAGATTCTGTATGAGTTTTTTAAAAAAAGAACAGGTCTGGAATAGATCTTCTATAATAGCAGGTCTGGAACAGACCTGCTATAAGAGCAAGTTTGGAACAGACCTTCCATTAGAACAGGTCTGGAACAAACCTTCCCATTAGAGCAGGTCTGGAACAGACCTTCCATAACAGAAGGTTAAGAACATATCTTCTGTAAGAGCAAGTCTGGAACAGATCTTCTGTAAGATCAGGTCTGGAACAGATCTTCTAGTGGAGCAGGTCTGGAACAGATATTCTATAAGAGCAGGTTTGGAACAGAGCTTCTATAAGAGCAGGTCTGGAACAGATCTTTCAAAGATCAGGTCTAAAAAAAGACATTTTATAGGATCAAGTCTGGAATAGACCTTCCACAAGAGCAAGTCTGTTATGGACCTTTCCCAACTGTGAGTCTGGAACGAGCTGTTGACAGTTTTAAAACAACCTTTCTCAATCAAGAGTTTGGAAGGTATTTTCAAGAAGTAGAGCTCTGAAGTAACCTGGAAGATATCTTGCAGAAGCTGAGGTCTGGAAGTAACCTGGAAGATATCTTCAAGAAGCTGAGGTCTTGAAGATATCTTCAAGAAGCTGAGGTCTGGAAGATATCTTACAGAAGCTGAGGTCTGGAAGTAACCTGGAAGATATTTTCAAGAACCTGAGGTCTGGAAGTAACCTGAACGATATCTTCAAGAAGCTGAGGTCTGGAAGTAACTTGTAGACACACACTGAGAGTGCCTCGGGCATCTCATTAAGACTTGGTTCAACATAACACACTTCCTGCTTCCTTATAATCATTTTCTGGCCACGACATAACCCACAGTTTAACTCACTATTTCTTCTCTCAAACTTATTTAAAAAACTCTATTGTTTGTCTAAGGAGAAAATAGAAATGAAAAAAAAATTACATATATAATCTTATCATTTTCAAAGCTTTTCTGAAGACATGAAGCAAGATTCTTTCCGTGCTTAAGTTTTTTTTTTTCAAACTTACCAAGTTTGGTTTAAGTTAGAATATATCTTTTTAAAAGCATGTGAGTTTCTGCTCAGTCATTTTTATTTTAGTGAGTAAAAATTGCGCAGCAATTTTTCCAGCGTCTCTAGACGCAACAGTGTTAATTAAAGGTTGCCTCGAGCCGTCAGTTAACGTCATTATACGAAGAATGTTGATAATGCTGAGGATAATGGTACCTCACTGACTGTTACAGTAGTAGACACCTTCTCCCTGGACTCTCTTAGTACCTTACATAAAGCTATTTACATTAGAAAGTTATGTACGTATAATGTTTAAACAAACATCAGCGAAGGAGACAAACATTCAAACAAATACTAACGGAGAAGACAAGCATTCAGACAAGCACTAACGAAGAAAACAACATTTAGACAAGCGCTGACGAAGAAGAAGACAAACATTCAGACAAGCACTAATGAAGAAAACAAACATTCAGACAAGCACTAACGAAGAAGAAGATAAACATTCAGAAAAGCACTAACGAAGAAAACAAACATTCAGACAAGTACTAACGAAGAAAACAACATTTAGACAAGCGCTGACGAAGAAGAAGACAAACATTCAGACACACACTAACGAAGAAGAAGACAAACATTCAGACAAGCACTAATGAAGAAAACAAACATTCAGACAAGCACTAACGAAGAAAACAATATTTAGACAAGCGCTGACGAAGAAGACAAACATTCAGACAAGTACTAACGAAGAAGACAAACATTCAAACAAATACTAACGAAGAAGACAAACATTCAGACAAGCACTAATGAAGAAAACAAACATTCAGACAAGCACTAACGAAGAAGAAGACAAACATTCAAACAAGTACTAACGAAGAAGAAGACAAACATTCAGACAAGCACTAACGAAGAAGACAAACATTTAGACAAGCACTAACGAAGAAACAAACATTCAACAAGTACTAACGAAGAAGAAGACAAACATTCAGACAAGCACTAACGAAGAAGACAAACATTTAGACAAGCACTAACGAAGAAGACAAACATTCAAACAAGTACTAACGAAGAAGAAGACAAACATTCAGACAAGCACTAACGAAGAAGACAAACATTTAGACAAGCACTAACGAAGAAGACAAACATTCAGACAAGCACTAACGAAGAAGACAAACATTTAGACAAGCACTAACGAAGAAGACAAACATTCAGACAAGCACTAACGAAGAAGACAAACATTCAGACAAGCACTAACGAAGAAGACAAACATTCAGACAAGCACTAACGAAGAAGACAAACATTCAGACATAGTTCTCACAACACTTACGTTACACTCTCAACTGAGTTTCTCAAAAAATGTTGACCAAAATATTTTTCGGCCCCGATGAAGCGGGGTGAGAATGTTAACTTAGAAGAATTAACAACAACAGCAAAATAATAATATCCCCGGACACTGCGAAATGAATTTTAATACGTATTTACGAAAAGGAAAAACAAAATAACAATTGGAAGTAATCCTTCCCCCTCCCAACCCCCTACCCCTCTTTCCCTTCCCCCTCCCCTCTACCTCTCTCACTACCTACACTCCCTCCCCTCCCCCTACCTCTCTCCCTCCCTTCCCCTTCCCTGCTGCATCCCTACCCTTCCATTTCTCCACCCTACCCCTCCTCCTCCCCTTTTCCCCTCTCTCCACTTCCCTCTTCCTCCCTCCCTCTCCTCCTCCGTCCACCCCCCTCTCCACCACTATCCCTCCCTCCCAAGGCCACAGTGAGACCAATAAAACACAATAAAGAGATGAATCTGCAGTGTTTATTTTAATGTTGAATTTATTTAATGAATTTATTTAATGAATTTATTTTAATGTTGAATTTATTAATGTTGAATTCATTTTAATGTTGAATTTATTTAATGAATTTATTTTAATGTTGAATTTATTTAATGAATTTATTTTAATGTTGAATTTATTTAATGAATTTATTTTAATGTTGAATTTATTAACGTTGAATTTATTTTAATGTTGAATTTATTTTAATGTTAAATTTATTTTAATGTTAAATTTATTTAGTGAATTTATTTTATTAGGAATTTATTAGCACGGAATTTCCTTAAAATAGATTGATTTAATATTAACTTTACTAATAAATTCAAAATTAACAAATTTATTATGATGTTGATTTTATTAAAAAAATTTAAAAGTGAATTTACTAATAATGATTTTTTATTAATGGAGAAGAAGAAGAAGAAGAAGAAGAAGAAGAAGAAGAAGAAGAAGAAGAAGAAGAAGAAGAAGAGAAGAAGAAGAAGAAGAAGATGACGAAGAAGAAGAAGAAGAAGAGAAGAAGAAGAAGAGAAGAAGAAGATGACGAAGAAGAAGAAATAGAAAAAGAAAATGAAGTAAAATAAGAAGAAGAAGAAGAAGAAAGAGAAGACGAAAAAATAAAAAAGAAAAGAAGTAGAAGAAGAAGAAAATAATTGTCGACTTAGAATTTTCTTCGTGACGTCATTAGATGAAGTTAAAAAAGTACGACTTTTTTTTTTTAAATTTGGAGATATTTTGTCAATATATATAAAAAATTTGGGAAGAGGAGGGGAGGGAGGGAAGAAAGGGAGGGAGGAGACGAGACGGGGGGGAAGGAGGGAGGGGAAGGGAGGGAAGGGGAGGGGGAGAGGATAGGGGAAGGGGAGAGGGGAGAGCGGAGGGGCGGGAAGGAGAGGGGAGGGGAGCCTGTGATAATATATTATAGGCTGGTTTCTTAAATTATTTAATTTATTAACACATCAGCCGTCTCCCACCAAGGCAGGGTGGCCCGAAAAAGAAAAACTTTCATCATCACTCACTCCATCACTGTCTTGCCAGAGGGGTGCTTACACTACAGTTACAAAACTACAACATTAACATCCCTCCTTCAGAGTGCAGACACTGTACTTCCCATCTCCAGGACTCAAGTCCGGCCTGACGGTTTCCCTGAATCCCTTCATAAATGTTACTTTTCTCACACTCCAACAGTACGTCAAGTCCTAAAAACCATTTGCCTTCATTCACTCCTATCAAATACGCTCACGCACACAAAACCTCCTTTACCCCCTCCCTCCAACCTTTCCTAGGCCGACCCCTACCCCGCCTTCCCTCCACTAAAGATTTATCACTCTCGAAGTCATTCTATTTCGTTCCATCCTCTCTACATGTCCGAACCACCTCAACAACCCCTCCTCAGCTCTCTGGATAATACTTCTAGTAACCCCACACCTCCTCCTAATTTCCAAACTACGAATCCTCTGTATTATATTCACACCACACATTGCTATCAGACACTACATCTCCACTGCCTCCAGTCTTCTCATTGTTGCAACATTAACCACCCATGCCTCACACCCATATAAGAGTGTTGGTATGGCTATACTCTCATACATTCCCCTCTTTACTTCCACGGACAAAGTTCTTTGTCTCCACAAACTCCTCAGCGCACCAATTACCTCTTTCCCCTCATCAATTCTATGATTCACCTCATCCTTCATTGACCCATCTGCTGACATGTCCACTCATAAATATCTGAATACATTCACCTCCTCCATACTCTCTCCCTCCAATCTGATATCCAATCTTTCGTTACCTAATTTTTTGTTATCCTCATCACCTTACTCTTTCTTATATTCACATTTAATTTCCTTCTTTTACATACCCTACCAAACTCATCCACCAACCTCTGCAACTTCTCTTCAGAATCTTCCAAAAGCACAGTGTCATCAGCAAAGAGCAACTGTGACAACTCCCACTTTGTGTTAGATTCTTTATCTTGTAACCCCACACCTGGTCACAGACCGGACCGCAGGGGCGTTGACCCCTGGAATTCTCTCCAGGTAAACACCTCTTGCCAAGACCCTCGCATTCACTTCTCTTACAACCCCATCTATAAATATATTGAACAACCACGGTGACATCACACATCCCTGTCTAAGGCCTACTTTTACTGGGAAATAATCTCCCTCTCTCCTACATACTCTAAATTATTATAGATGATAAAACATGGGAGAGAATTATGATAGATAAAACATGGAAGAGAATTATCATAAAAAATAAAACATGGGAGAGAATTATTATAGATAATAAAACATGGGAGAGAATTATTATAGATAATAAAACATGGGAGAGAATTATTACAGATAATAAAACATGGGAGAGAATTATTATAGATAAAACATGGGGGAGAATTATTATTGATAATAATACATGGGAGAGAATGATTACAAATAATAATACATGGGAGAGAATTATTACAGATAATAATATATGGGAGAAAATTATTACAGAATGACAGATAAAACATCTGGAATAGTAAACTTTAATTAAAGCGTCAGTAACAACTGAAGGATAAAAGAGGTTAGTTATTATAAATTTACAAATTATGCACGCACACACACACACACACACACACGTTCAGGACCCTGTACACTGTGTACGTTAGGCCCATACTGGAGTTTGCAGCGCCAGTTTGGAACCCACACCTAGCCAAGCACGTGAAGAAGCTCGAGAAAGTGCAAAGGTTTGCAACAAGACTAGTCCCGGAGCTAAGGGTATGTCCTACAATGAGAGGTTAAGGAAAATCGACCTGACGACACTGGAGGACAGGAGAGATAGGGGGGACATGATAACAACATATAAGATACTGAGAGGAATTGACAAAGTGGACAGAGACAGAATGTTCCAGAGATGGGACACAGCAACAAGGGGACACAGTTGGAAGTTGAAGACTCAGATGAATCACAGAGATGTTAGGAAATATTTCTTCAGTCATAGAGTGGTCGGGAAGTGGAATAGTTTAGGAAGTGACGTAGTGGAGGCAGGCTCCATACATAGCTTTAAGAAGAGGTATGATAAAGCTCATGGCGCAGGGAGAGTGACCCCTGCAACCACAACTAGGTGAGTACAACTAGGTGAGTACACACACACACACACACACACACACACACACACACACACACATCAATCAGATAACTGCTGCAGCATACGGGCGGCTGGCAAACCTAAGAATAGGAAGTATTTCTTCAGTCATAGAGTTGTCAGGAAGTGGAATAGCCTAGAAAGCGACATAGTGGAGGCAGGAACCATACATAGTTTTAAGACGAGGTTTGATAAAGCTCATGGAGCAGGGAGAGAGAGGATCTAGTAGCAATCAGTGAAGAGGCGGGGCCAGGAGCTATGACTCGAACCCGTGCAACCACAAATAGGTGAGTACAAATAGATGAGTACACACACACATGGGCGCCTGGCAAACCTGAGAATAGCATTCCGATACGTCAGTAAGGAATCGTTCAAGACTCTGTACACCGTGTACGTCAGGCCCATACTGGAGTATGCAGCACCAATTTGGAACCCACACCTGGTCAAGCAATGTCAAGAAATTAGAGAAAGTGCAAAGGTTTGCAACAAGACTAGTTCCAGAGCTAAGGGAATTGTCCTACGAAGAAAGGTTAAGGGAAATCGGCCTGACAACTCTGGAGGACAGGAGGGTTAGGGGAGTCATGATAACGGTATACAAAATACTGCGAGGAATAGATAAGGTGAACAGAGACAGGATGTTCCAGAGAGGGACACAGAAACAAGGGGTCACAATTGGAAGTTGAAGACTCCTATGAGTCAAAGGGATGTTAGAAAGTATTTCTTCAGTCATAGAGTTGTCAGGAAGTGAAATACTCTGGCAAGTGACGTAGGGGAGGCAGGAGCCATACATAGTTTTAAGACGAGTTATGATAAAGCTCATGGAGCAGGGAGAGAGAGGACCTAGTAGCGGTCTCGACCCCTGCAACCATAAATTGGTGAATACAAATAGGTGAGTACACACACACACACACAAATACACACACAAACAAACACACATAAATACACACACACACACACACACACACACACACATCAACATACTTAACGAAGTTATTCACCTCAGAACCCTACTAACAACAGCATAAATTCTTAAACAATAAAAGTCTGAGTGTGGAGCCCGACTTTTGTTTGAGGATGTCTGGCTCCAGGTCTGGCTTCTCCAAGAAAGAGAGAGAGAGAGAGAGAGAGAGAGAGAGAGAGAGAGAGAGAGAGAGAGAGAGAGAGAGAGAGAGAGAGAGAGAGAGAGAGAGTCAACTAGACAGCAGTGGCTGTCAGTTTATGTAAGCGTAGCAAATTTCATCTCATCTAGAGTATGCACCACTTTCTTGGATTGCCTTGTCTTGCCCCCATCCCATCTCTGACTCCTGGACCAACTACTGGACCATGCAGGGATGGTCATCACTTGGACCCAGTAATGACAGCTCCTGCCACTCCCTCGGAGCTGTCAGCGCCTGTCTCCACTGAGAGACAGGCGCTGTCCCACTGGGGAATCTATCGATCACTGGGGACGACATCAAGTCACTAATAAATCTTGAATAATTTGAACTGTTTTTCGAGTAATAGAAACTCAAGTTATAATGAACAGTTGTCGAGGAATAAAAAGAAGAATGAACAGGGATTCGAACCGTGGTGCATGCAGCTGGAAGGTCCAACTCTCTAACCACTCAGTCACAGAGGTCATAACGGGATAATTTTCACCCTGTCGCAGATATACTGGCTATAAAATCATCCTATTGTAAGCACTATGGATGAATGGCTACAGCGTTGAGTCTGCTATACGTACGAACCACGGTTCGAATCACTGTCTTGAAGTCTTGAGCTGCCCCAGTTCGACATTCACCAAGCAACAAGACTGAGGACTCCTCCGGGTCGACACTCATCTTGCAACAAGACTCAGGACTCCTCCGGGTCGACACTCATCTTGCAACAAGACTGAGGACTCCTCCGGGTCGACACTCGTCTTGCAACAAGACTGAGGACTCCTCCGGGTCGACAATCATCTTGCAACAAGACTGAGGACTCCTCCGGGTCGACACTCATCTTGCAACAAGACTGAGGACTCCTCCGGGTCGACACTCATCTTGCAACAAGACTGAGGACTCCTCCGGGTCGACACTCATCTTGCAACAAGACTCAGGACTCCTCCGGGTCGACACTCATCTTGCAACAAGACTCAGGACTCCTCCGGGTCTACATTCGTCTTGCAACAAGACTCAGGACTCCTCCGGGTCGACATTCGTCTTGCAACAAGACTCAGGACTCCTCCGGGTCGACATTCGTCTTGCAACAAGACTCAGGACTCCTCCGGGTCGACACTCAGGACTGAGGACTCTCGTTGGGATCATTAAACTAGAACGACACATTGAAGGAAAAAATGTAAAGCACTCCAAGAGTGGCAGAATAAATTGGCAATGTTTTCCTGGTGATCTGGAAGGCAGCTGCAGACTCTGCCTTTGAAGACGAGCACTCACCTCTTAACGACCCACAAGTCTGAATACTGCCAAGTGATCTCAGGTAATGACCTCATTACTGCAGACTTCAGCAACCCACCAACCAGCTAGCAGCTGCTTGGTTGACGACCACCACATTACTCCACCAAGCTGCCCATATCTAACTGCCTCATTATCATAATTCTGGGAATAAATGTAACATATATATACGTATATATATATATATATATATATATATATATATATATATATATATATATATATATATATATATATATATATATATATATATATATATATATATATATATATACTGTGAGTACTGAGGTAAACACACCAGCAGCCAATCAGTGTCCACTTTACATGCAAATACTCAGGCAGACATAAACAAATTCATTCATAAAACTCGCCTCGCTGGCCTCACCTGCAGTGAATGAACTCTGAAGGTCATTCACTCTCTCTCTCTCTCTCTCTCTCTCTCTCTCTCTGGCCTATCAGAGTGACACTCGATAATGATCTCTCTCTCTCTCTCTCTCTCTCTCTCTCTCTCTCTCTCTCTCTCTCTCTCTCTCTCTCTCTCTCGCACAGCTCCTGAGAGACAGTAACAATGAGACGTATACGAGCAGTAACAGAATTATTGCACCCATGATAACTCTGTCTCTCTCACCTCTCTCCCACCTCGCCACAAACCCTGCCGCCCACCCTACCGCCTACTCTACCGCCCACCTTACCGCCCACCCTGTCATCCACCCTCCCGCCAACCCTGCAACAAATCACAAACGCTAATCGCTACGAGGAAGAAATAATTGCTGATATAATGGTGTCATTGAGAAGGGGACAGTTAGGGTGATGGCTGCCCGTCTCGTGGCTTAATAGCTGTCCTCTGGCTGACCAAGAGGGAGTACCAGGTTCAAAACTCCACTTTTTCTCTCCCTTTCTTTCAACGCTTTCTCCCAGCGTGTGTGTGTGTGTGTGCGCGCGCGCATGTGTGTGTGTGTATATATATATGTGTGTGTGTTAGTTACCATTTTGTCCTACCCACATGTCAATTAGACACTAGGCCTGTTGTATATATGTGTGTGTGTATGTGTATGTAAGGAAACACTTCGAAATGTTTCTGCCCCACCGGGAATTGAACCCGGCCCCTCCGTGCGTGAAGCAAGAGCTTTACCCACTAGGCCACCGGGGGCTGTGTGTGTGTGTGTGTGTGTGTGTTTGTGTGTGTGTATGTGTGTTTGTGTGTTTGTGTGTGTGTGTGTGTAAACTCACCTAGTTGTGCTCACCAAGTTGTGGTTGCAGGGTCGAGTCACAGCTCCTGGCCCCGCCTCTTCACTAGGTCACTCTTCTTGCTCCATGAGCTTTATCATACCTCTTCTTAAAGCTATGTATGGATCCTGCCTCCACTACATCACTTCCCAGACTATTCCACTTTCTGACAACTCTGTGACTGAAGAAATACTTCCTAACATCCCTGTGATTCATCTGAGTCTTCAACTTCCAACTGTGTCCCCTTGTTGCTGTGTCCCATCTCTGGAACATCCTGTCTCTGTCCACCTTGACGATTCCTCTCAGTATTTTGTATGTCGTTATCATATCCCCGCTTGTGTGTGTGTGTGTGTGTGTGTGTCTATGGCTCTAAAGAGTATGGGTAACACAGTGTGGTAACACAATGTGAGTATCAGTGTTGGTAACACTGTGCGTAACACAGTGTGGGTATCACAGTGTGGGTAACACAGTGTGGGTATCAAAGTGTGGGTAACACAGAGTGGGTAACACAGTGTGTTTATCATAGCGTGGGTAACACAGTGTAGGTAGTGCAGTGTATGTAACACAGTGTGGGTAACACAGTGTGGGTAACACAGTGTGGGTAACACAGTGTGGGTAACTGTGGGTAACACAGTGTGGGTAACTGTGGGTAACACAGTGTGGGTAACTGTGGGTAACACAGTGTGGGTAACTGTGGGTAACACAGTGTGGGTAACTGTGGGTAACACAGTGTGGGTAACTGTGGGTAACACAGTGTGGATAACTGTGGGTAACACAGTGTGGGTAACTGTGGGTAACACAGTGTGGATAACTGTGGGTAACACAGTGTGGGTAACTGTGGGTAACACAGTGTGGGTAGTACAGAGTGTGGGCAACACTGTGTGTAACACAGTGTGGGTAACAGTGTGGGTAACAGTGTGGGTAGTACAGTGTGTTTAACACAGTGTGCGTAACTGTGGGTAACAGTCTGGGTAACACAGTGTCTGTATCACAGTGTGGGTAACAGAGTGTGGGTAACACAGTGTCTGTATCACAGTGTGGGTAACAGAGTGTGGGTAACACAGTGTCTGTATCACAGTATGGGTAACACAGTGTGGGTAACACATTGTGTATAAGGCAGTGTGGGTAACACAGTGTCTATATCACAGTGTGGGTAACACAATGTGGGTAACACAGTGTGGGTATCACAGTGTGGGTATCACAGTGTGGGTAACACAGTGTGGGTAACACAGTGTGGGTAACACACTGTGGGTAACACATTGTTTGTAACACAGTGTTGGTATCTCAGTGTGGGTATCACAGTGGGTAACACTGTGGGTAACACAGTTTGGGTATCACAGTGTGGGTAACACAATTTGGGTAACACAGTGTGGGTAGCGCAGTGTGGGTAACAGTGTGGGTAACACAATTTGGGCAACACAATGTGGGTAACACAGTGTAGGTATCGCAGTGTGGGTAACACAATGTGGGTAACACAGTGTGAGCAACACAGTGTTGGTAACACAGAGTGGGTAACACAATGTGGGTAACACAGTGTAGGTATCGCAGTGTGGGTAACAGTGTGGGTAACACAGTGTGAGCAACACAGTGTTGGTAACACAGTGTGGGCAACACAATGTGGGTAACACAGTGTAGGTATCGCAGTGTGGGTAACAGTGTGGGTAACACAGTGTGAGCAACACAGTGTTGGTAACACAGAGTGGGTAACACAGTATGGGTAACACAGTGTGGATATCACAGTGTGGGTAACACAGTGTGGGTATCACAGTGTGGGTAACACAGTGGGTATCACAGTGTGGGTAACACAGTGTGGGTATCACAGTGTGGGTAACACAGTGTGGGTATCACAGTGTGGGTAACAGTGTGGGTAACCCAATGTGGGTAACACAGTGTGGGGAACACAATGTGGGTAACACAGTTTGGGTAACTCAGCTGTAGTAATGCACATCAACCTTACCCACCACAACAAGGAGCTCTAAACACGCAGGGCCACACAACAGCAGTGGAATGAGAGCTGTGAGTGGAAGAGCGTGAAATCGGTCTTAATACGAGGAAATGGAAGAGTACCATCCAGTCATCTCCCATATGGGAAGGGAAATGAAGGGCATCCAGTGGACATGTCATCAGGGATTTCCCTTGTCTCTGTATCTGACGAGAAGTGACGCTAAGGGATTAAGGGGTAAGGAAGGGAAAGGAGGGAAAGGGGATAAGGGTTTGTTAAGGCAGTGTGTGGACTCTATATAAATCCAATTTAGAGCCAATCATTGGCAGGGTGAGCCAAGCCTAACCTGGGAGAGCTATGTTGTGCTCTGTCTGGTCAGTCAGACACTGCTCTGTCTGTGGTGACTACAACTTTGACTGGAGGCGTCTGACTCACATGACAGACGCCTGGAGCTTCACCTCTGTATGAGGGTGAAGGAACACCAGATTAGAGCAAGGAGAGGGGAGACTAGAGCAAGGAGAGGGGAGACTAGAACTAGGAGAGGGGAGACTAGAACTAGGAGAGTGGAGACTAGAACTAGGAGATGGGAGATTAGATGAAGTAGAGGGAAGACTAGAGAAAAGAGAGGGGAGACTACAGGAAGGAGAGGGGAGACTAGAGGAAGGAGAGGGGAGACTAGAGGAAGGTGAGGAGAGACTAGAGGAAGGAGAGGGGAGACTAGAGGAAGGAGAGGAGAGACTAGAGGAAGGAGAGGGGAGACTAGAGGAAGGAGAGGGGAGACTAGAGGGAAGAGAAGTAAAGAGGGAAGAATAGTAAAGAGGGAAGATTAGTAAAGAGGGAAGAGTAGTAAAGAGGGAAGAGTAGTAAAGAGGGAAGAGTAGTAAAGAGGGAAGAGAAGTAAAGAGGGAAGAGTAGTAAAGAGGGAAGAGTAGTAAAGAGGGAAGAGAAGTAAAGAGGGAAGAGTAGTAAAGAAGGAAGAGTAGTAAAGAGGGAAGAGTAGTAAAGAGGGAAGAGTAGTAAAGAGGAAGAGTAGTAAAGAGGGAATAGTAGTAAAGAGGGAAGAGAAGTAAAGAGGGAAGAGTAGTAAAAGGAAGAGTAGTAAGAGGAAGAGTAGTAAAGAGGAAGAGTAGAAAAGGGAAGAGAAGTAAAGAGGAAGAGTAGTAAAGAGGGAAGAGTAGTAAAGAGGGAAGAGAAGTAAAGAGGAAGAGAGTAAAGATGGAAGAGAGTAAGAGGGAAGATTAGTAAAGAGGAAGAGAAGTAAAGATGGAAGAGTAGTAAAGAAGAAGAGTAGTAAAGAGGGAAGAGTAGTAAAGAGGGAAGAGTAGTAAAGAGGGAAGAGTAGTAAAGAGGGAATAGTAGTAAAGAGGGAAGAGAAGTAAAGAGGGAAGAGTAGTAAAGAGGAAAGAGTAGTAAAGAGGGAAGAGTAGTAAAGAGGGAAGAGTAGGAAAGAGGGAAGAGAAGTAAAGAGGGAAGAGTAGTAAAGAGGGAAGAGTAGTAAAAAGGGAAGAGAAGTAAAGAGGGAAGAGAAGTAAAAGGAAGAGAGTAAAGAGGAAGAGTAGTAAAGAGGGAAGAGTAGTAAAGAGGGAAGAGTAGAAAGAGGAAGAGTAGTAAGAGAGGAAGAGTGTAAAGAGGGAAGAGTAGTAATGAGGGAAGAGTGGTAAAGAGGGAAGAGTAGTAATGAGGGAAGAGTGGTAAAGAGGGAAGAGTAGTAATGAGGGAAGAGTGGTAAAGAGGGAAGAGTAGTAATGAGGGAAGAGAAGTAAAGGAAAATGGTCAGGTCTGGAAAAATACGACGATGGGAAGACCACTCAGGTGGGACGGGAAGCTAATCAGAGGGACGGAAAGACCCCTCAGGGAGACCACTCAGGTGGTGACGGGAATTCGATGGGGACGGGAAGCTTACTCCGGTGGGGACAGGAAAACCAATCAGAGAGACGGGAAGACATAGGTGGACAGGTAGACATGAGGGGACGGGTAGACACTTAGGTGGGAAGGAAGACCTAATGAGGGACAGAGATTGGTGAAGGGAAAATCAGAAGCGGGAAGGCATAGGTGGGACGGGTAGACCACTTAGGTGGGACGGGAAGACCACTCAAGTGGGACGGGATGGCCACTCAGGTGGGACGGAATGACCACTCAAGTGGGACGGGATGACCACTCTGGTGAACGGATGACACTCTGGTGGGACAGGGAAGACCACTCAGATGGGACAGGAAGACACTAGGTGGGACGGGAGACACTCAAGGGACGTGACACTCAGGTGGGACGGAGATCACTCAGGTGGGACGGAATGACACTCAGGTGGGACAGGAGATCACTCAGGTGGGACGGGATGACACCAGGTGGGACAGGGATGACACTCAGGTGGGACGGATGACACTCAGGTGGGACGGATGACCACTCAGTGGGACGGATGACACTCAGGTGGGACGGATGATCACTCAGGTGGGACGGGATGATCACTCAGTGGGACGGATGACCACTCAGAGTGGGACGGATGATCACTCAGTGGGACGGATGACACTCAGGTGGACAGGATGATCACTCAGGTGGGACGGGATGATCACTCAGGTGGGACGGGATGATCACTCAGATGGGACGGGATGACCACTCAGGTGGGACGGGATGATCACTCAGGTGGGACGGGATGATCACTCAGGTGGGACGGGATGATCACTCAGGTGGGACGGGATGATCACTCAGGTGGGACGGGATGATCACTCAGGTGGGACGGGATGATCACTCAGATGGGACGGGATGATCACTCAGGTGGGACGGGATGACCACTCAGATGGGACGTGATGATCACTCAGGTGGGACAGGATGATCACTCAGGTGGGACGGGATGATCACTCAGGTGGGACGGGATGATCACTCAGGTGGGACTGGATGATCACTCAGGTGGGACGGGATGATCACTCAGGTGGGACGGGATGATCACTCAGGTGGGACGGATGATCACTCAGGTGGACGGATGACCACTCAGGTGGGACGGGATGATCACTCAGGTGGGACGGGATGACCACTCTGGTGGGACGGGATGACCACTCTGGTGGGACGGGATGACCACTCTGGTGGGACGGGATGACCACTCAGGTGGGACGGGATGACCACTCAGGTGGGACGAGATGACAACTCTGGTGGAACGGGATGACCACTCTGGTGGGACGGGATGACCACTCAGGTGGGACGGGATGACCACTCAGGTGGGACGGGAAGACCACTCTGGTGGGACGGGATGATCACTCTGGTGGGACGGGATGATCACTCTGGTGGGACGGGAAGACCACTCTTGTGGGACGGGATGATCACTCTGGTGGGACGGGATGATCACTCAGGTGGGACGGGATGATCACTCTGGTGGGACGGGATGATCACTCAGGTGGGACGGGATGATCACTTTGGTGGGACGGGATGATCACTCAGGTGGGACGGGAGGATCACTCTGGTGGGACGGGATGATCACTCTGGTGGGACAGGAGGATCACTCTGGTGGGACAGGATGATCACTCTGGTGGGACAGGAAGACCACTCTGGTGGGACAGGATGATCACTCAGATGGGACAGGATGATCACTCAGGTGGGACGGAGGATCACTCTGGTGGGACGGAGGATCACTCTGGTGGGACAGGATGATCACTCTGGTGAGACTGGATGACTACTCTGGTGGGACGGGATGAACACTCAGGTGGGACGGGATGATCACTCAGGTGGGACGGGATGATCACTCTGGTGGGACGGGATGACCACTCAGGTGGGACGGGATGACCACTCTGGTGGGACGGGATGACCACTCATGTGGAACGGGAAGACCAAGGAGAGGTTGATCCAGAACCCAACCAACAGGCAAGTGAGAGTAAATCAGGCGAGTCATAACAACACTTTCCCTACGATAACGAGGCAGTTAGATATGGGCAGCTTGGTGGAGTAATGTGGTGGTCGTCAACCAAGCAGCTGCTGGCTGGTTGGTGGGTTGCTGAAGTCTGCAGTAATGAGGTCATTACCTGAGATCACTTGGCAGTATTCAGACTTGTGGGTCGTTAAGAGGTGAGTGCTCGTCTTCAAAGGCAGAGTCTGCAGCTGCCTTCCAGATCACCAGGAAAACATTGCCAATTTATTCTGCCACTCTTGGAGTGTTTTATATTTTTTTAACGTGCAGCTGGAGTTGAGATTCCCCTAAGAGAACTTATCTTCAGATTTATATAGGATGACTAAGGAGGGGAATAAAGAAGCTTGGGAGGAGGGAAGCAAGGGTAGTAATTGTCTCTTGTGAGGTTGGAGGGAGGGAAGGAAGCTTTGTTTGCTAGGGGCTAGGCCATCCAACAGGATTGTGCGAGCGTGTTAGGAGTGAGTGGAGGGAAGAGGTTTTAGGGATTTAACGTGCTGTTGGAGTGTTAACACGGTAACGTTTATGAAGAGATTCAGGGAAACATGTTTGCTGGACTTAAGAACATAAGAATATACGAAAGAAGGAGCAGTGTAGCAGGCCTACTGGCCCATGCGAGGCAGGTCCAATTCTCCCACCGGTTTAAACCAATGCCTTAAACTAGTCAGGTCAGTCACATTCACTTAAGGTAGGATCACGACATCTGACCTAGTAGCACGAGCTAGTCAGGTCCAACTCACACCCACTCATGTATTTATCCAACCTGTTTTTAAAACTACGCAACGTCTTAGCTTCTATGACGGTACTCGGGAGTTTGTTCCACTCATCCACAACTCTATTACCAAACCAGTGCTTTCCTATATCCTTCCTGAATCTGATTTTTCCAACTTAAAACCATTGCTGCGAGTCCTGTCTATGCTAGATATTTTTACCACGCAATATACATCCTCTTTATTAATTCCTGTTTTCCATTTATACAGCTCAATCATTATATATATATATATATATATATATATATATATATATATATATATATATATATATATATATATATATATATATATATATATATATATTTATATATATAATTTTTTAAACAAGTTTGAGAGAAGAATCAGTGAGTTATACTGTGGGTTATGTTGTGGCCAGAACATGATTATAAGGAAGCAGGAAGTGTGTTATGTTGAACCAAGTCTGTGTTATGTTGAACCAAGTCTGTGTTATGTTGTTGAACCGAGGCACTCTCAGTGTGTGTCTACGAGTTACTTCCAGACCTCAGCTTCTTGAAGATATCTTCCAGGTTACTTCCAGACCTCAGCTTCTGTAAGATATCTTCCATGTTGCTTCCAGACCTCAGTTTTTTTAGATATCTTCCAGGTTACTTCCAGACCTCAGCTTCTTGATAACAAACATGAAATAATACCGTGGCTGAATTAACTCATATAACAAAAGCTGTGCTGTTGGAGTGGATGCTTTTGACGATGTTTCGCTCAATCCTTTCCAGATGCTTTTGATGATTGTTCCAGATTAACACTTGTTTGAGTGTTTCTCAAGTCTGTTCCAGACCAAGAGTGTTAGGTTCATTGTAGACCAAAACTTTGTAAACAGGTTCTAGACCAACTCTTTGGAAGGTCTGCTGTCAAACCCTTTACTATTTCTAGTATGTGAATGAAGTGCAGAAAGAAAATTCTTCATTCCTTTTTTTCTTTCTTCGTTTTCGTTCTCCTCAGCAGGAGAACCTTAGCCAGGGGTTCAGAATACCAATCGTACTGAAACAGATCATTTATCTCGGTGAACCAGGGTTCGAACGCGTGTCATTACGGTTTTGCCCATCAGAAACGTCGATGAGATTGGAATGAAGCGATTCCCTAACCTGATTTCGGGCCGTTCAGTTACAAGGCTAACTGAAAATCGTAAGGGATTCAAGTCCCTCAGCTGAGCCATCAGGAGTTGACTGGTTATGAACCACACACACACACACACACACACACACACACACACACACACACACACACACACACACACACACACACACACACACACACACACACACACACACACACACACACACACACACACACACCTCACACACACACACACACACACACACACACACACACACACACACACATTATGGGCGCCTAGCAAACCTAAGAACAGCATTCCGACATCTTAATAAAGAATCGTTCAGGACCCTGTACACTGTGTACGTTAGGCCCATACTGGAGTATGCAGCACCAGTTTGGAACCCACACCTAGCCAAGCACGTGAATAAGCTAGAGAAAGTGCAAAGGTTTGCAACAAGACTAGTCCCGGAGCTAAGGGGTATGTCCTACGAGGAGAGGTTAAGGGAAATCGACCTTACGACACTGGAGGACAGGAGAGATAGGGGGGACATGATAACGACATATAAGATACTGAGAGGAATAGACAAGGTGGACAGAGACAGAAAGTTCTAGAGATGGGACACAACAACAAGGGGACACAGCTGGAAGTTGAAGACTCAGATGAATCACAGGGATGTTAGGAAGTATTTCTTCAGTCACAGAGTGGTCAGGAAGTGGAATAGTTTGGGAAGCTATGTAGTGGAGGCAGGATCCATTCATAGCTTTAAGAAGAGGTATGATAAAGCTCATGGCGCAGGGAGAGTGACCCAGTTGAGACCAGTGAAGAGGCTGGGCCAGAGCTATGACTCGACCCCTGCAACCACAACTAGGTGAGTACAACTAGGTGAGTACACACACACACACACACACGCACACACACACGCACACACACACACACAAATACAAACACACACACACACACACACACACACTCAAACCTAAGGTTAGCGTTCCGTTACCTTAACAAGGAATCGTTCAAGACACTGTACACCGTGTACGTCAGGCCCATACTAGAATATGCAGCACCAGTCTGGAACCCACACCTGGTCAAGCACGTAAAGAAACTAGAGAAAGTGCAAAGGTTTGCGACAAGGTTAGTTCCCCAACTCAGGGGTCTGTCCTATGAAGAGAGGTTGAGGGAAATAGGACTAACAACACTGGAGGAAAGAAGGGTCAGAGGAGACATGATAACGACATACAAAATACTTCGGGGAATCGACAAGGTAGACAGTGACAGGATGTTCCAGAGAGGGAACACAGAAACAAGGGGACACAACTGGAAGCTGAAGACTCAGATGAGTCAAAGGGATGTTAGGAAGCATTTCTTCAGCCACAGAGTAGTCAGGAAGTGGAATAGTCTAGAGAAAGATATAGTGGAGGGAGGAACTATACATAGTTTTAAGACGAGGTATGATAAAGCTCATGGAGCAGGGAGAGCAGAGACCCAGTAGCGGACAGCGAAGAGGCTGGGCCAGGAGCTGAGTCTCGACTCCTGCAACCACAATTAGGTGAGTACAATTAGGTGAGTACACACACACACACACAAACACACACACACACACGCACACACGCACACACACGCACACACCCACACACACACAACACACACACACACACAAACACACACACTCAAACATAAACACACGCACACACAAACACACACACACCACACACACACACACACACACACACACACACCACACACTCACACACACACACACAAACACAGCATTTCTTCAGCCACAGAGTAGTCAGGAAGTGGAATAGTCTAGCAAACGATATAGTGGAGTCAGGAACCATACATAGCTTTAAGAAAAGGTATGATAAAGCTCATGGAGCAGGGAGAGAAGAGACCCAGTAGCGGACAGCGAAGAGGCTGGGCCAGGAGCTGAGTCTCGACCCCTGCAACCACAATTAGGTGAGTACAATTAGGTGAGTACACACACACAAACACACACACACACATTCACACACACACACAAACACAAACACGCACACACATATACACACACACGCACACACACACACACACACACACAAACACACACGCACACACACACACACGCACACACACACACACACACACACACGCACACACACACACGCACACACGCTGCAACCACAATTAGGTGAGTACACACACACACAACACACACACACACAATTCACACACACACAAACACAAACACGCACACACACACATATACACACACACACACACACACACAGCACACACACACACACCACGACACACACACACACACACACACACGCACACACACACACACACTCACATACACACAAACACACACACACACACACACACACACACACACACACACACACACTGATAACATCTCCCGCATTGGGAAAGAAGTCGTTAGTTTACTATTGTTAGTGTGTTTGAGAGAGAGAGAGAGAGAGAGAGAGAGAGAGAGAGAGAGAGAGAGAGAGAGAGAGAGAGAGAGAGAGAGAGAGAGAGAAAGAGGGAGAGAGAGAGAGAGAGAGAGAATCAGAATACAAAGAAAACAAATCAACAAACAAAAGAAAATCCACTCCCTAACAAACACAACAAATTCCACTAACCAAAAAATGTCCAACGAAGAAAACAAAATACCACAGAAGAAAAAAAGCTTAAAGAAACAAAAGCAGGGAGCTCCCCGTCGGGTGCCAGCCGCTGGTATTAATTTCCAGAACTTTTTTTTTTGGCCTAAAACCCAGTAACAATAGCTGGGATTTTCTTATATATTTTTCTTCCATGTTGGTGACACCTGAGTGAAAATTAATTAATTTTGAGATGGTCCCATGAAGTGATTTTTTAAACAGTTGATTATTGTACTGTTGAGGGGGAGAGAGGGGAGTGGAGTGGGAAGCAGAGGGGAGTGGAATGAGAAGCAGAGGGGAGAGGAAAGAGGACTGGGTGGGGAGAGAAAGGATGAGAGAAGAGGAGGAGAGAGGAAAGAGGAAGGAGAGGGAGACAAGAAAGAGAGGGGGACAGAAAGAGGAAGGAGAGGGGATACAAGAGGAAGGAGAGGGAAGACAAGAGGAAAAAGAGAAGACACAAAACGAAGGAGAGGGGAGACAAGAGGAAGGAGAGGGGAGACACGAGGAAGGAGAGGGGAAAACAATAGGGAGGAGAGGGGAGACAAGAAGGAGAGGGAAGACAAGAGGAAGGAGAGGGAGACAAGAGGAAGGAGAGGGGAGACAAGAGGAAGGAGAGGGGAGACAAGAGGAAGGAGAGGCGAGACAAGAAAAAAGGGAGAGATAAGAAAGAAGAGGGGAGACAAGACGAAGGCGAGGGGTGACAAGAGAAAGAAGAGGGGAGATTGAAGAAGAGGTCAGAGGGGGGTGACATAAAATGAGATACGAAAGGGTAGAAGTAAAAGGGGAGCTGCGAGAGGAGATAAGACAGAGAAAAACGAGAGGGAACATTGGAATGAGGAGAAAATACACGTGGGAAGAAATAGGGTGGGGAGGGAAACAAGCGATTAGAGGAAGAGGGAAGTGGTAAATTAGAAAGAGGGACGGGAAGAGGGACGGAGG
This sequence comes from Cherax destructor, assembly GCA_009830355.1. Lineage (NCBI taxonomy): Eukaryota > Metazoa > Arthropoda > Malacostraca > Decapoda > Parastacidae > Cherax > Cherax destructor. Next base: position 48,384 of record WNWK01007328.1, on the reverse strand, counting down.
AGGAGGAGGAAGGAAAGTTCGGATGAGAAAGAGAATGAAAAGATAGAAATTGATAGCAGGGGAAGGAGTAAACAAGAGGGAAAATGAATGAGAGGGAAGAGAGTGTGTGAAGAGTGGATGAGAGGGAAGAGAGTGTATTGAAGAGTGGATGAGAGGGAAGAGAGTGTGTGAAGAGTGGATGAGAGGGAAGAGAGTGTGTGAAGAGAGAGAAAAAAAAGGAGAATTGGATGAGGGAAAACAGTGTGGAAAAGAGGGTGGGAGGGAAAAAGATTAGAGGAAGAGGGAAGTGTGTAAAATTGAAGAAAGAGTGGACTGGAGGAGGAGGAGGAAGGAAAGTTGTGACAGAAAGAGAATGAAAGACAGAAATGATGCAGGGAAGGAGTAAAAAGAGGGAAATGAAAGAAGTGAATGAGAGGGAAGAGAAGTGTGTTGAAAGTGATGGAAGTGAAGAATGAAGAGTGGATGAGAGGAAGAGTGTGTTGAAGAGTGGATGAGAGGGAAGAAAGGATGTGTTGAAAGAGTGGATGAGAGGGAAAGAAGTGTAAAGAGTGGATGAGAGGAAGAGAGGTGTGAAGAGTGGATGAGAGTGAAGAAGTGTGATGAGAGGAAAGTGTGTGAAGGAAGAGTGTGTAAAGGGATGAGAGGGAAGAGAGTGTGTTGAACAGTGGATGAGAGTGAAGACAGTGTAAAGAGTGGATGAGAGGGAAGAGAGTGTGTTGAACACTAGATGAGAGGGAAGAGAGTGTGTGAAGAGTGGATGAGAGGGAAGAGAGTGTGTTGAACAGTGGATGAGAGGGAAGAGAGTGTGTTGAATGGATGAGAGGGAGGGTGGATGAGAGAGGATACGGAGAGTGGATGGGATGGGATAGGGAGAGTGGATGAGA
>WNWK01007328.1:0-42500 GCA_009830355.1 Cherax destructor | reverse complement strand
ACTTCACATCATCTGCAAACAGGGACACTTCGGAGTCTATTCCTTCCGTCATGTCCTTCACAAATACCAGAAACAGCACTGGTCCCAGGACTGACCCCTGTGGAACCCCGCTCGTCACCGGCGCCCACTCTGACACCTCGCCACGTACCATGACTCGCTGCTGTCTTCCTGACAGGTATTCCTGATCCAATGTAGTGCCTTCCCTGTTACCCCTGCCTGGTCCTCCAGCTTCTGCACTAATCTCTTGTGTGGAACTGTGTCAAACGCCTTCTTACAGTCCAAGAATATGCAATCTACCAACCCCTCTCTCTCTTGCCTTATTGCTGTCACCCTGTTATAGAACTCCAGTAGGTTTACAACACAGGATTTCCCGTCCCTGAAACCGTGTTGGCCGTCGTTGATAAGCTCATTCCTTTCTAGGTGTTCCACCACTCTTCTCCTGACTATTTTCTCCAATGTGTGTATGTATGTGTGTGTGTGTGTGTGTGTGTGTGTGTGTGTATGTATGTGTGTGTGTGTGTATGTATGTGTGTGTACTCACCTAGTTGTACTCACCTAGTTGTGGTTGCAGGGGTCGAGACATAGCTCCTGGCCCCGAGTCTTCACTGGCCGCTACTGGGTCACTCTCCCTGCGCCATGATCTTTATCATACCTCTTCCTAAAGCTGTGTATGGAACCTGCCTCCAGTACATCGCTTCCCAAGCTATTCCACTTCCCAACCACTCTATGACTGAAGAAATACTTCCTAACATCCCTGTGATTCATCTGAGTCTTCAACTTCCAACTGTGTCCCCTTGTTGCTGTTTCCATCTCTGGAACATTCTGTGTGTGTGTGTGTGTGTGTGTGTAACGAAACACTTCGAAATGTTTCGGCCCCGCCGGGAATTGAACCCGGGCCCTCCGTGCGTGAAGCAAGAGCGCTAGCCACCATGTGTGTGTGTGTGTGTGTGTGTGTGTGTGTGTGTGTATGTGTGTGTGTGTGTGTGTGTATGTGTGTGTGTATGTGTGTGTGTATGTGTGTGTATGTATGTATGTGTGTGTGTGTATGTGTGTGTTTGTGTGTGTGTGTATGTGTGTATGTGTGTGTGTGTGTGTGTGTGTGTGTGTGTGTGTGTGTGTGTGTGTGTATGTATGTGTGTGTGTATGTGTGTGTGTATGTTTGTGTATGTATGTGTGTATGTGTGTGTGTGTGTGTGTGTATGTGTGTGTGTGTGTGTGTGTGTAAGGAAACACTTCGAAATGTTTCGGCCCCACCGGGAATAGAACCCGGGCCCTCCATGCGTGAAGCGAGAGCTTTAGCTACCAGGCCACCATGGCTGAGAGTGTGTATGTGTGTGTGCGTGTGTGTGTGTGTGTGTGTGTGTGTGTGTGTGTGATGTGTGTGTGTGTGTGTGTGTGTGTGTGTGTGTGTGTGTGTAGTGTGTGTTGGTGTGGGTGTCTTGGAGAGCAGGAAAGAAAGCGTGAGTAAGAAAGACACCAACACGCCCCGAGCTCCTTACTCCCCAGGGCAAACAAATTACATTATGAGGGAGAGTAACTGAAATGTGGCTGGTATTGTCCGTAGAGTTATACGTCTAACGTTTTATGTGTGTACTCATCTATTTGTGGTTGCAGGAATCGAGACTCAGCTCCTGGCCCCGCCTCTTCATTGATCACTACTAGGTCCTCTCTCTCCCTGCTCCATGAGCTTTGTCATACCTCGTCTTAAAACTATGTATGGTTCCTGCCTCCAATACATCACTTGCCAGACCATTCCACTTCCTGACAACTCTATGACTAAAGAAATACTTCCTAACATCTCTTTGACTCATCTGAGTCTTCAACTTCCAATTGTGACTCCTTCTTTCTGTGTTCCATATCTGGAATATCCTTTCTCTGTTCACCTTATCTATTCTTCTCAGTATTTTGTATGTCGTTATCATGTCTCCCCTAACCGTCCTGTCCTCTAGTGTCGTCAGGCTGATTTCCCTTAACCTTTCTTCGTAGGACAATCCCCTTAGCTCTGGGACTAGTCTTGTTGCAAACCTTTGCACTTTCTCTAATTTCGTGATATGCTTGACCAGGTGTGGGTTCCAAACTGGTGCTGCATACTCCAATATGGGCCTGACGTATATGGTGTACAGAATCTTGAGCTCCTGGCCCCGCTTCTTTATTGGTGTACTCACCTAGTAGTACTCATCTAGTTGTGGTTGCAGGGGTCGAGTCATATCTCCTGGCCCCGCCTCTTCACTGGCCGCTACTGGGTCACACTCCCTGCTCCATGAGCTTTATCATACCTCTCCTTAAAGCTATGTATGGAACCTGCCTCCACTACATCGCTTCCCAAGCTATTCCACTTCCTGACCACTCTATTACTGAAGAAATACTTCCTAACATCCCTGTGATTCATTTGAGTCTTCAACTTCCAACTGTGTCCCCTTGTTGCTGTGTCCCATCTCTGGAACATTCTGTCTCTGTCCACCTTGTCTATTCCTCTCAGTATCTTATATGTCGTTATCATGTCCCCCCTATCTCTCCTGTCCTCCAGTTTCGTCAGGTGTGTGTGTGTGTGTGTGTATGTGTGTGTGTATGCTTGTGTGTGCGTGTGTGTTTGATCTATTCCCCCTGTTTCTCTGTTCCTCCCTCCCTCCTCCCTTTTAACCATCTCCTCATCTTATAATTCTGTCTATTCCCGTTCCTTTTCCCCGTCCTCTTCGTCCTGCTTTCTTCTCTCTTCACAATCTATTTTCTACCCTTTCCTCTTATATCCTTCCCTTTCTCTTTGCTTCTTCCCACTCTCATCCCCTCTCCGCTCTTCTCTTTCTTCTAATTTTCCCGGTCTCTGTCTCTCTCTCTCTCCTTTATCTCATTCCCTCACATTTCCTAGAGTTCTCTCTCTCTCTCTGATAATATTTTAACTGTCTGTGGCTGGTGGACACTCTCATTACGTCCCTGTGTTTGTCTGTCCTTGTATATGTCTCAAACAGTATTTACACATACACACACACACACACACATACACACAAACACATACACACACACACACACACACACACACACACACACACACACACACACACGTCACATTCACACAGTCATAGAGTGGTCAGGAAGTGGAATTGTTTGGGAAGCGATGTAGTGGAGGCAGGATCCATTCATATCTTTAAGAAGAGGTATGATAAAGCTCATGACGCAGGGAGAGTGACCCAGTAGCGGACAGTGAAGTGTGGCCAGGAGCTATGATTCGACCCCTGAAACCACAACTAGGTGAGTACACGTACATACACACACACCAGACTGGCCCCTCACGATGCAAACTCGATTAGAAATTCTTGCTGTCGCGCTGTTTTAATAGACTTCGTGAAAATCAGTGGGTAAATCTTGCACCTGTAAGACTGACCTGTCCACTGGAGAATCTACTGATAGTGGTGCACCTTCCACTGAACTATCTCCTGACCACTGAACTATTTTCCACAGCCCAGGAAGCTCTCAGCTCTGACCTTGCCAGCAGCGGAGTATTTGGTTGGTATACCTGGACAACGTTACCAACCAAATCAGTCAGCTTGAGAGACCATTAAGCTTCAATGTTAAGGTTGAGTAATAGATCGTGAGCAATAAGCTTGAGCAATAAAAGGATCTTTTATCTATTCCAACACCACCTCCTCCTCATTATCATTCTTCTCTTCTTCCTTCTCCTCCTCCTTCTCTTCCTTTTCCTTCTCCTGATCCCGCTTCTTCTCCTAATCCTCCTTCACCTCCTCCTCATATCCCTCATCATCCTGTTCATCCTCCCCCTCCTCTTCTTCCTTCTCTTCCTCTTCCTTCAAATCCTCTTGCATTACCTTGCTCTAGGCCAGGAGTTACGAACATTTTCTAGGCCATGTCCCCCCTTTCGAAAATATGACCCTGTTTGCCCTCCCTCTCTCCCCGCCTATGTCACTTAATACGTTCACGAGGACATGCATCACGACGCACATCCACTCTCTCCGTCACTCACCCACTATGACGTATGATCGCGCAGGCTTCATACAGTTGACGTCATGCCATCATGTGAAAATTGAATCATTATTGCAGAATAATAACAAAGATATATGTTAGCGAGGTGTGGTTGTTTACTTATTAATACGCTGACTCAGAAGTGAAGCCCAGATGACAGTACCTGACGCAACCTCACTCTCACATCTCTCTTTCTCTCTCAGTCTATACCCTCTGTCACATCTTTCTCACCACCTGGAAGTATCCAGTTCAACACCACCTGGGTATATCCAGTTCAACACCACCTGGATATATCCAGTTCAACACCACCTGGATATATCCAGTTCAACACCACCTGATATTCAGTTCACACCACCTGGATATATCAGTTCAACACCACCTGGTATATCCAGTTCAACACCACCTGGATATATCCAGTTCAACACCAGGTATATCAGTTCAACACCTGGATATATCCAGTTCAACCCCCTGATATTCAGTTCACTCTGGATATATCCAGTTCAACACCACCTGGATATATCCAGTTCAACACCACCTGGGTATATCCAGTTCAACACCACCTGGATATATCCAGTTCAACACCACCTGGATATATCCAGTTCAACACCACCTGGGTATATCCAGTTCAACACCACTTGGGTATATCCAGTTCAACACCACCTGGGTATATCCAGTTCAACACCACCTGGATATATCCAGTTCAACACCACCTGGATATATCCAGTTCAACTACCTGATATCAGTTCAACACCACCTGGATATATCCAGTTCAACACCACTGGGTATATCCAGTTCAACACCACCTTGGGTATATCAGTTCAACACCACTTGGGTATATCCAGTTCAACACCACTTGGGTATATCCAGTTCAACACCACCTGGGTATATACAGTTCAACACCACCTGGATATATCCAGTTCAACACCACTTGGGTATATCCAGTTCAACACCACCTGGGTATATCCAGTTCAACACCACCTGGATATATCCAGTTCAACACCACCTGGATATCAGTTCAACCATGATTCAGTTCACACCACCTGGGTATATCCAGTTCAACACCACCTGGATATATCCAGTTCAACACCACCTGGGTATATCAGTTCAACCCACTGGTATATCAGTTCAACACCATGGATATATCCAGTTCAACACCACTTGGGTATATCCAGTTCAACACCACCTGGATATAGTCCCAGTTCACACACCACTTGGGTATATCCAGTTCAACACCACTTGGGTATATACAGTTCAACACCACCTGGATATATCCAGTTCAACACCACTTGGGTATATCCAGTTCAACACCACCTGGGTATATCCAGTTCAACACCACCTGGATATATCCAGTTCAACACCACCTGGATATATCCAGTTCAACACAATCCATTAAACAAGATTTGCTCAGTATTCTAATTACTTCGTTCACTTTCACTTTTTATAACATACGACGAGAGACGAAAAAAAAATAAAGAGAAACAGTTTCACACATTTTCGCTCAGGAGAGACAAGATCCAACGCTCACTGAGTTTCAATCAATTTCGTTTACATTTCGTCGCTTAGTGGAGGGAAAGGGAGTCGTGAACGGTAATTATTGCAGTATGAAAGTAAGCAGTGAGTGAAAGTCTGAGGAACGTTAGCTGCGTTCCACTGGAATTCGAGATGTTTTTTTTTTTCCAAATGATAATGGTGTCGAAGATTTGTGAAAGGTTTGAAAATTGATTAAGAGATATGGTGAAAAAATCGTTCTTATGGAAGGCTGTTAACTCAGCCTTCAGAGATGTGTTCACTCAGCCTTCAGAGATGTGTTCACTCAGCCTTCAGAGATGTGTTCACTCAGCCTTCAGAGATGTGTTCACTCAGTCTTCAGAGATGTGTTCACTCAGCCTTCAGAGATGTGTTCACTCAGTCTTCAGAGATGTGTTCACTCAGCCTTCAGAGATGTGTTCACTCAGTCTTCAGAGATGTGTTCACTCAGTCTTCATAGATGTGTTCACTTAGCCTTCAGAGATGTGTTCACTCAGCCTTCAGAGATGTGTTCACTCAGCCTTCAGAGATGTGTTCACTCAGCCTTCAGAGATGTGTTCACTCAGCCTTCAGAGATGTGTTCACTCAGTCTTCAGAGATGTGTTCACTCAGCCTTCAGAGATGTGTTCACACTCAGAGATGTTCCTTCAGAGATGTGTTCACTCAGCTTCAGAGATGTGTTCACTCAGTCTTCAGAGATGTGTTCACTCAGCTTCAGAGATGTGTTCACTCAGCCTTCAGAGATGTGTTCACTCAGCCTTCAGAGATGTGTTCACTCAGCCTTCAGAGATGTGTTCACTCAGCCTTCAGAGATGTGTTCACTCAGCCTTCAGAGATGTGTTCACTCAGCTTCAGAGATGTGTTCACTCAGCCTTCAGAGATGTGTTCACTCAGCCTTCAGAGATGTGTTCACTCAGTCTTCAGAGATGTGTTCACTCAGTCTTCAGAGATGTGTTCACTCAGTCTTCAGAGATGTGTTCACTCAGTCTTCAGAGATGTGTTCACTCAGTCTTCAGAGATGTGTTCACTTAGCCTTCAGAGATGTGTTCACTCAGCCTTCAGAGATGTGTTCCTCACTTCAGTCTTACAGCAGATGTGTTCACTCAGCCTTCAGAGATGTGTTCACTCAGCTTCAGAGATGTGTTCACTCAGTCTTCAGAGATGTGTTCACTCAGTCTTCAGAGATGTGTTCACTCAGTCTTCGAGAGAATGTGTTCACTCAGTCTTCAGAGATGTGTTCACTCAGTCTTCAGAGATGTGTTCACTTAGCCTTCAGAGATGTGTTCACTCAGCCTTCAGAGATGTGTTCACTCAGTCTTCAGAGATGTGTTCACTCAGCCTTCAGAGATGTGTTCACTCAGTCTTCAGAGATGTGTTCACTCAGTCTTCAGAGATGTGTTCACTTAGCCTTCAGAGATGTGTTCACTCAGCCTTCAGAGAAGTGTTCACTCAGCCTTCAGAGATGTGTTCACTCAGCCTTCAGAGATGTGTTCACTCAGCCTTCAGAGATGTGTTCACTCAGCTTCAGAAGTACTGTGTTCACTCAGCCTTCAGAGATGTGTTCACTCAGTCTTCAGAGATGTGTTCACTCAGCCTTCAGAGATGTGTTCACTCAGTCTTCAGAGATGTGTTCACTCAGTCTTCAGAGATGTGTTCACTTAGCCTTCAGAGATGTGTTCACTCAGCCTTCAGAGAAGTGTTCACTCAGCCTTCAGAGATGTGTTCACTCAGCCTTCAGAGATGTGTTCACTCAGCCTTCAGAGATGTGTTCACTCAGCCTTCAGAGATGTGTTCACTCAGCCTTCAGAGATGTGTTCACTCAGCCTTCAGAGATGTGTTCACTCAGCCTTCAGATATGTGTTCACTCAGCCTTTAGAGATGCATTCACTCAGATTTCAGAGATGTGTTCACGCACCCAGAGATGTGTTCACGCATCCCAGAGACGTGTTCACGCACCCAGAGACGTGTTCACGCACGAAGAGATGTGTTCACGCACCCCAGAGATGTGTTCACGCACCCCAGAGATGTGTTCACGCACCCAGAGATGTGTTCAAGCACCCGCAGAGATGTATTCACGCACCCAGAGATGTGTTCAACAGTCTGGCTCCTTCACTGTACTTCACCAGTCTGGCTCCTTCACTCTGCTTCAACAGTCTGGCTCCTTCACTGTGCTTCAACAGTCTGGCTCCTTCACTCTGCTTCAACAGTCTGGCTCCTTCACTCTGCTTCAACAGTCTGGCTCCTTCACTCTTCTTCAACAGTCTGGCTCCTTCACTGTGCTTCAACAGTCTTTCTCCTTCACTCTGCTTCAACAGTCTGGCTCCTTCACTGTGCTTCAACAGTCGTCAGACTATAAAAGATCTGTTGTCAGACGATATCAAATTTCAAACACTCCCTCCCCTATCCCCTCCCCGAATCCCCTCCCCGAATCCCCCTCCCCCTATCCCCCTCCCCTATCTCCCTCCCCCTCTCCCCCGCTTCTCCCTTCCTGTCCACAAATACAAATAATCCACACTGATATATATATATATATATATATATATATATGGAGGTTCCACCAATTTAGAAGCCCGAGGCACCATTAAAGCATGGCGCAACCTGCTCCTGTTTGGCAATATTTGTCTTGCAGTTCCTGAAAGACGAGGCAAACTGCTAACCACTTCAGTCATCAAGGCGGTGCGCAACTACCCAGAACAGATAATTGTGTCCCTCTGCCCCATCATCGCAGGAATCACAGAGGTAGACCCAAGAAAACTCCACTGAAAACGAGAAAATTTGCGCACAGGTTAGCAAAAAATCGAAGAAGGCAACACAGTGGGAGCAATCAGAATAATTACAAGTGACGACACTGTAGCTCCCAAAGATGAGACCACAGCTCAAGCACTAAGAGACAAGCATCCGACAAGGGACACCATAGCTATCAACAACAACCCTGAAGGAGACCCCATCACTGAACAATTAATTTTCCCAGAATCAGAAGTCTATAAGGCGATTGTGTCATTTCCAGCAGGATCTGCAGGAGGTTACACTGGAATTCGACCACAACACCTCAAAGAGATGGTAAATCCAGTACTCGGCGCATCTGCATCAATTCTCCTCACCGAATTAACAACTTTTGTCAACAACTGCCTGGCTGGGCGAATCCCAGAAGAAATTAAACCTTTCTTTTTGGAGCCTCATTATGCGCTTTGAAGAAGAAGGATGGGGGAATCAGCCCCATTGCTGTTGGTAACACCCTTCGCCGTCTAGTTGCCAAAGCAGCAGTAAGAAACATTCGCCTAGAAGCTGCCAGTTTACTCCAGCCACACCAACTGGGCTTTGGGGTCTCTCAAGGCAGTGAAGCCGCAGCTCATGCGGCAAGGGCCTACATCAGGGACCTACCAGAAGACAAGGCCGTAGTAAAACTTGACTTTAGAAATGCCTTTAATATGGTGAAGAGAGATGTGGCCTTGCCAGCCGTTCGGGATCGGTTACCCAGTCTCTTTCCCTTCATTTCAGCTGGCTACAGCAAACCCTTGACTCTTTTGTTTGGGGAACATGAAATTCCCTCATCTGAGGGTGTTCAGCAGGGTGATCCACTCGCTCCACTTCTCTTCTGTTTGGCAGTAAGAGAACTAACTTTCAGCCTACGCAGCGAGCTCAACATCTGGTACCTGGATGATGGCACTCTGGCGGGTACTGAGGAGTCCCTGTTAGAGGACCTACAACGGGTGAAGACACAGGGAGAAGCCTTAGGACTCATCCTCAATCCCTCAAAGTGTGAAATCATCACAACAAACCAAGAAATAATCAATGCGGTGCAAACAATCATCCCAGAAGTCACTACTACCACTCCATCCAACAGTACCCTCCTGGGAGCACTGCTAGGTCACCACGCCATCGACACTGTCCTCAAGGACAAAGTGAATGACCTGAAAAAAATGGAGGAATAAGTGATTTTGATGCCCATGATGCCCTGTATCTCCTCACAAGGTGTCTTACTATGCTAAGACTCACTTACTTCTTGGGGTGCGCACCCTCTTTTGACAACCCAACACTTGACGAGTATGAAGCACACCTGAGATCAACCTTTAAGAAGCTACTGAATCTGTTACTAGATGATCGGCAATGGGAGCAGGCAACCCTCCCAGTGCGACTGGGAGGTATAGGGGCAGGTAGCTTTACCTGCATTTCTGTCATCGTGTTTGGCCGCCTGTGGATTAGTCAAGAAGATTGTCCCTGAACGATTGAGAGGTGTGGTGGGAGCTCAAGACCCCAGGTTCATTGAAGCAGCCGAGCGGTGGGACATCCTGGCAGACTCCTCCAGTAGACCAGCTCCTCCCAAAGAGCACAAACAGTCCCACTGGGACAAACCGAACATGGAAAAAATTGCCAACACAATGCTCACCAACGCTTCAGGAAAGGACAAAGCTCGTCTCCTAGCGGTGAAGGCACCACACTCAGGAGATTTCCTTCTAGCTGTTCCCAATTCCTCTCTGGGGACTCGACTCGGCCCACAGGCCATTCGGATTGGCGTTGCTCTTCGCCTAGCCGCCTCCATACTCACCGAACATAGGTGTATTTGCGGCAGGGCGAAGGCTGATCAATTCGAACTTCATGGTCTAGTGTGTCACACATCAGAAGGAAGTATGCTAGACATGAGGAGGTCAATGACATCATAAAGAGAAGCCTTGCCACAGCTCGTTGCCCAGCTCAACGGGAACCCCAAGTGCAGAGGTCTGATGGAAGTCAAAAGCGTCCTGATGGAGCCACTATGCTACCCTGGAAGGATGGTAAGCAGATTGCTTGGGACTACACCTGTGCTGCCACAATGGCAGACACCTTCTTGCCATACTCCGTAGCCGAAGGGGGTGGAGCTGCCAGCCACAGGGAGACCCAGAAGACTCGCAAATATGAAGGCCTTCCCCCCTTGCTACAACTTCATCCCAATAGGGTCGGAGACCCATGGAGCATGGGGCAAGTGTGCTCTAAAGTTTCTCAAAGAGCTGGGTGAAAAACACATCATAGAAACCAAGGACCACAGGGCGACCAGCTTCCTCTTTCAGAGACTCAGTGTTGCGATCCAGAGGGGAAATGCCTGCAGCATTCTGGGCACGCGGTCCACTGCCGGGGAGCTGGACGAAGTATTTAACATGTAGCTCTGAGTTGTTATCTATGTGGTTTTACTCCCTATTGTATTCTTGTCAATGTATTTTGTCTTTAAATAAATATTATATATATATATATATATATATATATATATATATATATATATATATATATATATATATATATATATATATATATATATATATATATATATATATATATATATATATATATATATATATATAGGGATCCCAGGGCAGCTAGTTTTCTGTTCCAGCGACTCAGCGCTGCTGTTCAGAGGGTAATGCATGCTGTATTCTGGGCACGCGCCCCAGCTCAGAAGAGCTGGATGAGATTTTCGCATTATAATCAGTGACAAACATCTAACAATATGTACTAGACATGTATCTCTCACCTCGTGTATTGTATATGCCATCTTTATATCAACAGAATCTCTTAAATCTTTTGTACCATATTATGTAATAAATGTATATATATATATATATATATATATATATATATATATATATATATATATATATATATATATATATATATATATATATATATATATAATGTCGTGCTGTGTGTGTGTGTAATTGGTACTACAACTGAGAGACGAGAATTTAATTAAAAGTGTTTTGGACGGACTTTGGAAATATTGAATCCGTTAAGTGCAACTTCTGTTCGGTGCATAAAAAATAGGGAAGTGCAAAATGATATTTGATGTTATGGATTCATTTTTTATGTTATAACTTGTGAAATGCGACACCCGATTAATGGTGGAAATTCCTGTTGCTCTTCTCTCTCTCTCTCTCTCTCTCTCTCTCTCTCTCTCTCTCACATCAGTATTCTCATTCATATGTGTGTGTGTGTGTGTGTTTATGTACTCACCTAGTTGTACTCACCTAGTTGTGGTTGCAGGGGTCGAGTCATAGCTCCTGGCCCCGCCTCTTCACTGGCCGCTACTGGGTCACTCTCCCTGCTCCATGAGCTTTATCATACCTCTTCTTAAAGCTATGAATGGATCCTGCCTCCACTACATCGCTTCCCAAACTATTCCACTTCCCGACCACTCTGTTGAGCTCCTCACACACTTCGTGTGTGTGTGTGTGTGTGTGTGTGTGTTTGTGTGTGTTTGTTTGTGAGTGTATTTGTGTGTGTATATTTGTGTGTGTACTCACCTATTTGTATTCACCAATTTATGGTTGCAGGGATCGAGACTCAGCTCCTGGCTTCACTGACCGCTACTAGGTCCTCTCTCTCCCTGCTCCATGAGCTTTATCATAACTCGTCTTAAAACTATGTATGGTTCTTGCCTCCACTACATCACTTCCCAAGCTATTCCACTTCCTGACCACTCTGTGACTGAAGAAATACTTCCTAACATCCCTGTGATTCATCTGAGTCTTCAACTTCCAGCTGTGTCCCCTTGTTGCTGTGTCCCATCTCTGGAACATTCTGTCTCTGTTCACCTTGTCAATTCCTTTCAGTATTTTATATGTCGTTATCATGTCTCCCCTATCTCTCCTGTCCTCCAGTGTCGTCAGGTCGATTTCCCTAACCTCTCCTCGTAGGACATACCCCTTAGCTCCAGGACTAGTCTTGTTGCAAACCTTTGCACTTTCTCTAGTTTCTTTAAGTGCTTGGCTAGGTGTGGGTTCCAAACTGGTGATGCATACTCCAGTATGGGCCTAACGTACACAGTGTACAGGGTCCTGAACGATTCCTTATTAAGATGTCGGAATGCTGTTCTTAGGTTTGCTAGGCGCCCGTATGCTGCATCAGTTATTTGGTTGATGTGCGCCTCAGGATATGTGCCTGGTGTTATACTCACCCCAAGATATTTTTCCTTGAGTGAGGTTTGTAGTCTCTGGCCCCCTCTTGGTGGGGTTGAATTCCAGGAGCCAATTGCTGGACCAGGCTTGCATCCTGTCCAGATCCATTTGAGTGTTTTTGTGTGTGTGTGTGTTTGTTTGTATGTACTCATTCACCTAATTGTACTCACCTAATTGTGGTTACAGGGGTCGAGTCTTAGCTCCTGGCCCCGCCTCTTCACTGGCCGCTACTAGGTTACTCTCTCCCTGTTCCGTGAGCTGTATCATACCTCTTCTTAATGCTATGTATGGATCCTGTGTGTGTTTGTGCGTGTGTATGAACGTGTGTGTACTCACCCAGTGGTGCTTGTGGGGTAAGGGTCGAGACTCAGCTCCTGGCCCCGCCTTCAGGCTGTGTGTGCAATTAACTAATCTTTTTATGAACTACAAAGGACGAGAAGTATAATCCTGCGGTATCCTCAAGGCCAGGATTAATTGCAATCCTATCCTGCCCTGGTTTAAAGGAGTCTTCCCATGAAGGATTATTTGTAATTCTACGCTTCCTTGGCTTAAATGAGTCTTCCCAGGTAGGATTAATTGTAATCCTATTCTTCTCTCGTTTAAATGGCTCTTTCAGGCCAGGATTAATTGTAATCCTGTTCTTCCTTTCCTTTAAATGTCTTTTCCAGGCCGGGATTAATTGGAATCCTATTCTTCCCCTCGTTTAAATGACTCTCCCAGGCCAGGATTAATTGGATTACCTTCATAAAAATGCTTTATTTTTTTGCAGCTCTGACAAGGATAATGGAATATAAGGGTAAAAAAAAATTTCGAAAAAAAACACAGCCTTTAATCCAGGTAAACACTGGCTGACACAGACGACGCTTGTGCTTATTTACGCAAAAAAATGCATGTATTGCTGGCGTATACGCTAAAAATTCCAGGAAAAACGGCGTATTGTTGACAAAACTTTGACAAACATACGCTGAGAGACATACACTGAGAGACATATACTGAGAGACATCCACTGAGAGACACTGATAGACTTACACTGAGAGACAATGAGAGTCATATACTGAGAGACATCCACTAAGAGACATGCACTGAGAGACACTGAGAGACATACACTGAGAGACACTGAGAGAAGTGCACTGAGAGACGTGCACTGAAAGACACTGAGAGACGTGCACTACGAGACACTGAGAGAAGTGCACTGAGAGACATGCACTGAGAGACACTAAGAGAAGTGCACTGAGAGACACTGAGAGAAGTGGACTGAGAGACACTGACAGACATACACTGAGAGACACTGATAGAAGTACACTGAGAGACATACACTGGGAGACATACATTGAGAGACACTTCTCGGTGTGTATATAGAGATGCATCTATCGGTCAATGGATATAAACTGCATGGACTCCGTACGTCAAAACAACGCGTAATGTATATTACGTCATATTTATTACGTCATATGTATTACGTAAACATACAATGGATTTTCTATGTAGTAACTTATTCTTTAAACTTGTCACTTTGATTAACTTAATTGTCAAAGTTAGTCTTTGGCGGATCAGTAAATATCTAAAGTAAAGTTTTTTAGGAAGAAGGATTTATATTATCTGGAGAGGGGAAAGGCTGGTATTAACCTACCTTAGAGAGGTGAAAGTCTGGTATTAACCTACCCTAGAGAGGGGAAAGTCTAGTATTAACCTACCCTAGAGAGGAGAAAGTCTGGTATTAACCTACCCTAGAGAGGGGAAAGTCTGGTATTAACCTACCCTAGAGAGGGGAAAGTCTGGTATTAACCTAACCTAGAGAGGAGAAAGTCTGGTATTAACCTACCATTGAGAGGAAAAAGTCTAGTATTAACTTACCCTAGAGAGGGAATGTCTGGTATTAACCTACCCTAGAGAGGGAAAGTCTGGTATTAACCTACCCTAGAGAGAGAGACAGTCTGGTATCAACCTACAATAGAGAGGAGAAAGTCTGGTATTAACATACCCTAGAGAGGGGAAAGTCTGGTATTAACCTACCCTAGAGAGGAGAACATCTGGTATTAACCTGCCCTAGAGAGGAGAAAGTCTGGTATTAACCTACCCTAGAGAGGAGAAAGTCTGGAATTAACCTACCCTACAGAGCCAAGCACGTAAAGAAGCTAGAGAGAGTGCAAAGGTTGGTATCAACCTACTCTAGAGAGGGTAAAGTCTGGTATTAACCTGCCCTAGAGAGGGAAAAGTCTTGTATTAACCTATCCTAGAGAGGGGGACAGTCTGGTATTAACCTACCCTAGAGAGGAGAAAGTCTGGTATTAACCTACCCTAGACAGCGGAAAGTCTGGCATTAACCTACCCTAGAAAGGGGAAAGTCTGGAATTAACCTACTCTAGAGAGGGTAGGCATTAACCTACCCTAGAGAGGGGAAAGTCAGTTATTAACCTACCCTATAGAAGAGAAAGTCTGATATTAGCCTACCCTAGAGAGGAGAAAGTCTGGAATTAACCTACTCTATAGAGGGGAAAGTCTGGTATTTACCTACCCTATAGAGGGGAAAGTCTGGTATTAACCTACCCTAGAGAGGGGAAAGTCTGGTATTAACCTACCCTAGAGAGGGGAAAGTCAGGTATTAACCTACCCTGTAGAGGAGAAATTCTAATATTAACCTACCCTAGAGAGGAGAAAGTCTGGTATTAACCTACCTAGAGAGGGGAAAGTCTGGTATTAACCTACCCTAGAGAGGGGAAAGTATGGTATTAACCTACCTAAGAGAGGGGAAAGTCTGGTATTAACCTACCCTAGAGAGGGGAAAGTCTGGTATTAACTTACCCCAGAGAGGAGAAAGTCTGGTATTACCCTACCCTAGAGAGGGGAAAGTCTGGTATTAACCTACCCTAGAGAGGGGAAAGTCTGGTATTAACCTACCCTAGATAGGAGAAAGTATGGTATTAACCTACCCTAGAGAAGGGAAAGTCTGGTATTAACCTACCCTAGAGAGGGGAAAGTCTGGTATTAACCTACCTAAAGGGGAGAATCTGGTATTAACCTACCCTAGAGAGGGGAAAGATTGGTATTAACCTACCCTAGAGAGGGTAAAGTCTGGTATTAACCTACCCTAGAGAGGGGAAAGTCTGGTATTAACCTACCCTAGAGAGGTTAAAGTCTAGTATTAACCTACCCTAGAGAGGGGAAAGTCTGGTATTAACCTACCCCAGAGAGGAGAAAGTCTGGTATTAACCTACCCTAGAGAGGGGAAAGTCTGGTATTAACCTACCCCAGAGAGGAGAAAGTCTGGTATTAACCTACCCTAGAGAAGGGAAAGTCTGGTATTAACCTACCCTAGAGAGGGGAAAGTCTGGTATTAACCTACCATTGAGAGGGGAAAGTCTGGTATTAACCTACCCTAGAGAGGAGAAAGTCTGGTATTAACCTACCCTAGAGAGGGGAAAGTCTGGTATTAACCTACCCTAGAGAGGGGAAAGTCTGGTATTAACCTACCCTAGAGAGGGAAAGTCTGGTATTAACCTACTCTAGAGAGGGGAAAGTCTGGTATTAACCTACCCTAGAGAGGGGAAAGTCTGGTATTAACCTACCCTAGAGAGGGGAAAGTCTGGTATTAACCTACCCTAGAGAGGGGAAAGTCTGGTATTAACCTACCTAGAGAGGGGAAAGTCTGGTATTAACCTACCAGAGAGGGAGAAAGTCTGGTATTAACCTACCTAGAGGGGAAAGTCTGGTATTAACCTACCTAGAGAGGAAAGTCTGGTATTAACCTACCTAGAGAGGGGAAAGTCTGGTATTAACCTACCCTAGAGAGGGGAAAGTCTGGTATTAACCTACCTTAGAGAGGGGAAAGTCTGGTATTAACCTACCTAGAGAGGGGAAAGTCTGGTATTAACCTACCCTAGAGAGGGGAAAGTCTGGTATTAACCTACCCTAGAAAACTTCGAATATTTTAATAAATTTTTATAAGTTTCAAAAACTTTCTAAGATTTGAGAACTCTTCCAAATTTTCACAAAACCTTGAATTTTGGAGATTAAAAACGTAAATGCTAAATGAAGAAGAAGACTGAAAAAAACGAAAATAGATAAGAGAGAGCGATGAACAAAATGTAGAGACGCAGAAGACAGATAACAAAATGGAAAAAACCGAAGATAATAGCAACAGGAGAACAATACAAACAAGGAAGACAAAAAACAGTGAAACAAAACAGAAGACAATAACAACAGTGGAACAACAAACTGAAGGCAATAACAACAGTGGAACAACAAAAGGAAGAGAATAACAACAGTGGAACAACAAAACAGAAGACAATAACATCAGTGGAACAACAAAAGGAAGACAATAACAACAGTGGAATATGAGGATGAGGAATAGGATGGGAGCGAGTACTGTGCCTTGTGGAACTTTACTATTACTCTTTGTGTTCTATTTCTTAGGAAGTTATAGATCCATCTACCAACTTTTCCTGTTATTCCTCTATCACGCATTTTGTGCGCTATTACACAGTGGTCGCACTTGTCGAAGGCTTTTGGAAAGTCTGTGTATACTACATCTGCAATTTGTTTATCCTCTAAAGCATCCAGAACCTTGCCATAGTGATCCAGTAGCTGGGACAGGCAAGAGCGACCTGCTCTAAACCCGTGTTGCCCTGGGTTGTGTAACTGATGGGTATCTAGGTGGTTGGCGATCTTGCTTCTTAGAACCCTTTCAAAGATTTTTATGATGTGGGATGTTAGTGATATCGGTCTGTAGTTCTTTGCAATTGCTTTACTGCCACCTTTGTAGAGTGGGGCTATGTCTGTTGTTTACAGTGACAGTGGGATGACCCCTGTGTCTATGCTCCCTCTCCAGAGAATGCTGAAGGCACATGACAGGGGCTTCTTGCAGTTCTTGATGAACACGGAGTACCATGAGCCTGGGCCTCGGGCAGAGTGCATGGGCATGCCCTTTATTGCCTTTTCAAAGTCTTGTGGTCTTAGGATAATATCCGAGATTTTTGAGATGACCAATTTTTGGGTCTCGTTCATAAATATTGTCGAGTCTTAGTGTGGGCAGTGGCTCTCTCAACACCAAAATGAGCCGTGTAGAATATTTTTTACGTTTTTTAAGTTATTTCAACTTATTTTTTTTAATTTTAAATTTTACCACTAAATTTAAATTATATCTGAAAGGGATAAAAACTTATAGATTTTTAACGATTTTTTTTCACATACAGTTTACATAATCTTTAAATTAATCAATAAAATTTGACTACGAAGAGAAAAATTTGAGACGCACTGAGAAAGACAATGTATCAGAGGCAGCAACACTAGAGAGAGAGGACAATAGACACAAAGCAAATAGACATTTCTCATCATAAAATCACATATATCAGAATACAAATGAGATGGCAAACATGAGAGGAACAGCAGATTCTGGGAGACAGAATTGTAAGAGTCACACAGCCAAATAAATCGTTAAAAATATCGAAGACTCAGAGAAGATGGATGGGTAAAATGGTGATTATTTTTGTAGTTATTTCAATAACTGTAGAGATAATGGTTTAGTGATAAGGAAGTTAATAACAGCAGATGAGCTGAATAATAGTTATAGATGAGAGAAGAAGAAGAGGATTGTTCCTGTACCAGAAACTTGACGTTAAGTTCAATCAACTGGTCAAATATTGCATGGCTTGGTTATTTATTAAGGTGGAGCCTGGTGGGGGCTGGGTGGAGACTGGCTGGAGGCTGGGTGGAGACTGGTGGGGGCTGGGTGGAGCTTGGTGGAGCCTGGTGAAGGATGGGTGGAGACTGGCTGGAGGCTGGGTGGAGCCTGGGGGAGTCTGGTGGAGGTTGAGGGGAGCCTGGTGGAGGCTGGGTGGAGCCTGGTGGAGCCTGGGGGAGTCTGGTGGAGGTTGAGGGGAGCCTGGTGGAGGCTGGGTGGAGCCTGGTGGAGGCTGGGTGGAGACTGGCTAAAGGCTGGGTGGAGACTGGCTTGAGGCTGGGTGGAGCCTGGTGGAGCCTGGTGGAGGCTGGGTGGAGCCTAGTGGAGGCTGGGTAGAGACTAGATGAAGGCTGGGTGGAGACTGGCTGAGACTGGGTGGAGCCTGGAGGAGCCTGGTGGAGGTTGAGCGGAGCCTGGTAGAGGCTGGGTGGAGCCTGGTGGAGGCTGGGTGGAGACTGGCTAAAGGCTGGGTGGAGCCTGGCTGAAGGCTGGGTGGAGCCTGGAGGATCCTGGTGGAGGTTGAGGAGCCTGGTGGATGCTGAGTGGAGCCTTGTAAAGGCTGGGTGGAGACTGGCTGAAGGCTGGGTGGAGCCTGGAGGATTCTGGTGGAGGTTGAGGGAGCCTGGTGGATGCTGAGTGGAGCCTTGTAAAGGCTGGTTGGAGACTGGCTAAAGGCTGGGTGGAGACTGGCTGAAGGCTGGGTGGAGCCTGGTGGAGCCTGGTGGAGCCTGGTGGAGGTTGAGCGGAGCCTTGTGGAGGCTGGGTGGAGCCTGGTAAAGGCTGGGTGGAGACTGGCTAAAGGCTGGGTGGAGACTTGCTGGAGGCTGGGTGGAGCCTGGTGGAGCCTGGTGGAGGCTGGGAGGAGCCTGGTGGAGGCTGGGTGGAGACTGGTTGGAGGCTGGGTGGAGCCTGGTGGAGCCTGGTGGAGGCTGAGGAAGGCTGGTGGAGGCTGGGTGGAGCCTAGTGGAGGCTGGGTAGAGACTAGATGAAGGCTGGGTGGAGACTGGCTGGAGACTGGGTGGAGCCTGGAGGAGCCTGGTGGAGGTTGAGCGGAGCCTGGTAGAGGCTGGGTGGAGCCTGGTGGAGGCTGGGTGGAGACTGGCTAAAGGCTGGGTGGAGCCTGGCTGAAGGCTGGGTGGAGCCTGGAGGATCCTGGTGGAGGTTGAGGGGAGCCTGGTGGATGCTGAGTGGAGCCTTGTAAAGGCTGGGTGGAGACTGGCTGAAGGCTGGGTGGAGCCTGGAGGATCCTGGTGGAGGTTGAGGGAGCCTGGTGGATGCTGAGTGGAGCCTTGTAAAGGCTGGTTGGAGACTGGCTAAAGGCTGGGTGGAGACTGGCTGAAGGCTGGGTGGAGCCTGGTGGAGCCTGGTGGAGCCTGGTGGAGGTTGAGCGGAGCCTGGTGGAGGCTGGGTGGAGCCTGGTAAAGGCTGGGTGGAGACTGGCTTATGGCTGGGTGGAGACTTGCTGGAGGCTGGGTGGAGCCTGGTGGAGCCAGGTGGAGGCTGGGAGGAGCCTGGTGGAGGCTGGGTGGAGACTGGTTGGAGGCTGGGTGGAGCCTGGTGGAGCCTGGTGGAGGCTGAGTGAAGGCTGGTGGAGGCTGGGTGGAGACTGGCTAAAGGCTGGGTGGAGCCTGGCTGAAGGCTGGGTGGAGCCTGGAGGATCCTGGTGGAGGTTGAGGGGAGCCTGGTGGATGCTGAGTGGAGCCTTGTAAAGGCTGGGTGGAGACTGGCTGAAGGCTGGGTGGAGCCTGGAGGATCCTGGTGGAGGTTGAGGGGAGCCTGGTGGATGCTGAGTGGAGCCTTGTAAAGGCTGGTTGGAGACTGGCTAAAGGCTGGGTGGAGACTGGCTGAAGGCTGGGTGGAGCCTGGTGGAGCCTGGTGGAGCCTGGTGGAGGTTGAGCGGAGCCTGGTGGAGGCTGGGTGGAGCCTGGTAAAGGCTGGGTGGAGACTGGCTAAAGGCTGGGTGGAGACTTGCTGGAGGCTGGGTGGAGCCTGGTGGAGCCTGGTGGAGGCTGGGAGGAGCCTGGTGGAGGCTGGGTGGAGACTGGTTGGAGGCTGGGTGGAGCCTGGTGGAGCCTGGTGGAGGCTGAGTGAAGGCTGGTGGAGGCTGGGTGGAGCCTGGTGGAGCCTGGTGGAGGCTGGGTGGAGACTGGCTGAAGGCTGGATGGAGACTGGCTGGAGGCTGGGTGGTGCCTGGTGGAGCCTGGTGGAGGTTGAGGGGAGCCTGGTAAAGGCTGGGTGGAGACTGGCTGAAGGCTGGGTGGAGACTGGCTGAAGGCTGGGTGGAGACTGGCTGAAGGCTGGGTGGAGACTGGCTGGAGGCTGGGTGGAGCCTGGAGGAGCCTGGTGGAGGTTGAGGGGAGCCTGGTAAAGGCTGGGTGGAGACTGGCTAAAGGCTGGGTGGAGACTGGCTGAAGGCTGGTTGGAGCCTGGTGGAGGCTGGGTGGAGCCTGGTGGAGGTTGAGGGGAGCCTGGTGGAAGCTTGGTGGAGCCTGGTAAAGGCTGGGTTGAGACTGGCTAAAGGCTGGGTGGAGAATCGCTGGAGGCTGGGTGGAGCCTGGTGGAGGCTGGGTGGAGACTGGCTGAAGGCTGGGTGGAGCCTGATGGAGCCTGGTGAAGGCTGGGTGGAGGCTGGTAGAGACTGGCTGAAGGCTGGGTGGAGCCTGGTGGAGCCTGGTGGAGGCTGGGTAGAACTGGCTAAAGGCTGGGTGGAGCCTGGTGGAGGCTGGGTGGAGCCTGGTGGAGGCTAAGGGGAGGCTGGGTGGAGCCTGATGGAGGCTAAGGGGAGGCTGGGTGGAGACGTCCTGGAGGCTGGGTGGATTCTGATTGGAGTCTGGTGGAACCTGGTGGAGGCTGGCTGGAGGCTGGCTGGAGCCTGGTGGAGGCTGAGTGGAGCCTGGTGGAGGCTGGGTGGAGCCAGGGTGGAGCCTGATAGAGGCTGAGTGGAGTCTGGGTGGAGGCTTGGTGGAGGGTGAGTGGAGCTTGGTGGAGACTAGGTGGAGGCTGATTGGAGCCTGGTGGAGGTTGGGTGGAGGCTGAGTGGAGCCTGGTGGAGGATGGGTATAGGCAGAGTGTAGCCTGGGTGGAGGCTGTCCGGAGCCTGGGTAGAGGCTGTCCGGAGCCTGGGTGGAGGCTGATTGGAGCCTGGAGGAACCTGGTGGAGCCTGGCTGCTAGCTGGCTGGAGGCTGGCCGGAGCCTTCAGTGTCCACAGAGAATGTTTGCATATTCAACATTAGTCTCGAGGTATGAGTTCCTTCAAGAAACTCTCCTCTTGGAAGAGTCATAATAATCATCTTCACCACTGAGGTTTTCTCTCATCTCTTGTTTGTAATATTCAGACCTTTGATGAGCCTTGTTTTGTCTCCTCACATCTCCAGTAACAAATTATATTAATGGAATATAATATATATATATATATATATATATATATATATATATATATATATATATATATATATATATATATAAATAAAAACATAGTCTAGTGGCCTGCACACCTGGTTGTAGCACGATAACCAAGGTAGAAACGAGAAACGAGCAGAAGGCAGCAGAGAGAGTAAATACTTATATTTTCTTCACCAAACAGTAAACAATAATATGTACAATGTGTACAGATTCACGAGTGTCCCCACTTTGCTTCACAACTTTGGCAGGCTTCCCTGTCACTGGCTGGTTGAACCAAGTGCTAGAATAACAGCGAGTCCCTACTCATTATACCCTTGGCATTTGGTTTGCTGGTCGTAAGGGCATACCTATATGCTGTGTAATATACGCCGAATAAATTGTAACATACTCATAGCAGGCCATTTGGTATATATATATTATTGGTAATAGTATTACTGTATGTGTTTATTAACATTATTAAGTTATTATTGCAGTAGCAGCAACAGCAACAATATAAGTAGGATCAGCGAAGAATTAGCTAAAGTATCAAAAGCAGAACTGGAAGAAATAACAGGAGAATTAACAGCAACAACAGCATCAGTATCAGCAGCAGAAACTGGAACAGAAGAAGCAGCAGCAGGAGCATTTCTAGCAGGATGAGCAGCAGCAGCAAACATGATACCATCAGCACACATTGATCTTACACATGGCATCTCTACTGCAACGTCTCTTCACCTCGCTGCAACATGCAAAACATCTCACCTCGCATACGTACACATAAATTCCTAACACCCACACACATGTACTGACTCACACACACACACACACACAGGAAACTGAAGGCATGGTACACCAACGCTGATGGAATAACGAATAAGTGGGAGGAGTGGCATGAAAGAGTCAAAGAGACATCACCAGACATCATAGCTCTCAATGAAATCAAGCTCACAGGTATGATAACAGATGCCATCTTTCCAACGGGATATCAGATCCTGAGGAAAGACAAAGGGAACAGAGGTGGTGGAGGAGTGGCACTGCTGATCAAAAACCGGTGGGATTTTGATGAGCTGGAGATAGGAGACAGAGGAGAAGCAAGAGATTATATAATAGGAATGCTTCAGTCCGGAGGGCCCAAGGTGGTAATTGCAGTAATGTATAACCCACCACAGAACAGCAGGAGGCCAAGGAAGAGTATGATGAGAGTAATAGAGCGATGGTTGACACACTGGCCGAAGTTGCCAGAAGGGCTCATGCGAGCAGGGCGAAGCTACTGATCATGGGTGACTTCAACCACAAAGAAATCGATTGGGAGAACTTAGAGCCACATGGGAGGCCAAGAAACGTGGAGGGCTAAAATGATGGAGGTGGTACTGGAAAATCTCAGGCACCAACACGTAAGGGACACTAACAGAGAAAGAGGAGAGGATGAACCAGCGAGACTGGGCCTACTATTCACCCTGAGTAGCGCAGATATTGAGGACATCACATATGAAAGACCCCTTGGGGCCAGTGATCATGTGGTTTTAAGATTCGAATACATAGTAGAGCTACAAATGGAGGGAAAAGCGGGAAGGGCCGGCCGAACGAAGCCAAACTACAAGAAAGAAGACTACGTAGGCATGAAGAACTTCCTGCATGGAGTTCAGTGGGACAGAGAGCTGGCAGGGAAGTCAGTAAACGAGATGATGGAATATATGACAAAAATATGCAAGGAAGCTGAGGAGAGGTTTGTACCCAAGGGTAACAGGAATAACGAAAAAGCCAGGATGAGCCCGTGGTTCACCCAAAGGTGCAGGGAAGCCAAAACCAAGTATGCTAGGGAATGGAACAAGTATAGAAGGCAAAGGACCCAGGAAAATAAGGAGAGCAGTCGTAGAGCCAGAAATGAATATGCACAGGTGAGAAGTGAGGCCCAAAGACAATACGAGAATGACATAGCAGCGAAAGCCAAATTTGACCCAAAGCTGTTGTACAGCCACATCAGGAGGAGAACAACAGTCAAGGACCAGGTAATCAGGCTGAGGAAGGAAGGAGGGGGGGTCACAAGAAATGACCGCGAAGTGTGTGAGGAGTTCAACATGAGATTCAAAGATGTGTTCACAGAGGAGATAGAAGGGCCCCCAGAAAGGCAGAGCGGTGGGGTACACCATCAAGTGTTGGACACAATACACACAACTGAGGAGGAAGTGAAGAGGCTGCTAAGCGAGCTAGATACCTCAAAGGCGATAGGGCCGGATAACATCTCTCCATGGGTCCTGAGAGAGGGAGCAGAGGTGCTATGTGTACCACTAACAACAATCTTCAACACATCTAACGAAACAGGGCGACTACCTGAGGTATGGAAGACAGCAAATGTAGTCCCAATTTTTAAGAAAGGAGACAGATACGAAGCACTAAACTACAGACCAGTGTCACTGACATGTATAGTATGCAAGGTCATGGAGAAGATAATCAGGAGAAGAGTGGTGGAGCACCTAGAAAGGAACGAGCTTATCAACGACAGCCAGCACGGTTTCAGGGATGGGAAATCCTGCGTCACAAACCTACTGGAGTTCTATGACTGGGTGACGGCAGTAAGACAAGGGAGAGAGGGGTGGGTAGATTGCATTTTCTTGGACTGTAAGAAGGCGTTTGACACAGTTTCACACAAGAGATTAGTGCAAAAGCTGGAGGACCAGGCAGGAATAACAGGGAAGGCACTCCAACAGATCAGGGAATACCTGTCAGGAAGACAACAGCGAGTCATGGTACGTGGCTAGGTGTCAGAGTGGGCCCGTGTAACGAGCGGAGTTCCACAGGGATCAGTCCTAGGACTGGTGCTGTTTCTGGTATTTGTGAATGACATGACGGAAGGAATAGCCTCCGAAGTGTCATTGTTTGCAGATGATGTGAAGTTGATGAGAAGAATTAAATTGGACGAAGACCAGGCAGAACTACAGAGGGATCTGAACAGGCTGCAAGCCTGGTCCAGCAACTGGCTCCTGGAATTCAACTCCTCCAAGTGCAAAGTCATGAAGATTGGGGAAGGACAAAGAAGACCACAGTCAGAGTACAGTCTAGAGGGCCTGAGCTTACAAACCTCACTCAAGGAAAAATATCACATTTTCTGAGGCGCACATCAACCAAATAACTGCTGCAGCATACGGACGCCTGGCAAACCTAAGAACAGCATTCCGACATCTTAATAAGTAGTCATTCAGGACCCTGTACACTGTGTACGTTAGGCCCATACTGGAGTATGCAGCACCAGTTTGGAACCCTCACCTAGCCAAGCATGTAAGGAAACTAGAGAAAGTGCAAAGGTTTGCAACAAGATTATTCCCAGAGCTAAGGGGTATGTCCTACGAGGAGAGGTTACGGGAAATCGACCTGACTACACTGGAAGACAGGAGAGATAGAGGGGATATGATAACGACATATAAAATACTGAGAGGAATCGACAATGAGGACAGAGACAGAATGTTCCAGATGTAGGAAACAGGAACAAGGGGTTACAGTTGGAAGTTGAAGACTCAGATGAACCACAGGGATGTTAGGAAATATTTCTTCAGTCACACATTTGTCAGGAAGTGGAATAGTCTGGGAAGTGATGTAATGGTGGCAGGATCCAAACATAGCTTTAAGGAGAGGTATGATAAAGCTCATGGGGCGGGTAGAAGAGGCGGGACCAGGAGCTGTGACTCGACCCCTGCAACCACAACTAAGTGAGTACAACTAGGTGAGTACACACACACACACACACACACACACACACACATAGAGTTATAAGTGGAGAGAGAAGCAGAAAGAGTAGGACGGGAGAAACCAAATTACAAAAGAGGGGACTACACAGGCATGAGGAATTTCTTGCATGAGGTTCAGTGGGAAAGAGAACTGGTGGGAAAATCGGTAAATGAAATGATGGAATACGTGACAACAAAATACAAGGAGGTAGAGGTTTCTTCCCAAGGGCAACGGAAGTAATGGGAAGAGCAGAACGAGAAGAGAAGCCAAAACTTAGTGCACTAGAGAATGGAAAAAGTATAGAAGACAAATGACCCAGAAAATAAGGAGATTAGTCGATGAGCCAGAAACGAATATGCACAAATAAGGAGACCCAGCGCAATACGAAGTTGTTGTACAGCCACATCAGGAGGAAAACAACAGTCAAGATCCAGGTATTCAGGCTGAGGAAGGAAGGAGAGGAGTTCAGGAAACGACCGAGAAGTATGTGAAGAGCCCAACGAGAGATTTTAGAAAGTATTTTCATTGGAGACAGAAAGGTCTCCAGGAAGTCAGAATGGTCGGGTACACCAACAAGTACTGGACACAATACACACATCCGAGAAGGAGGTGAAGAGGCTGCTAGATACCTCAAAGGCGATGGGACCTGACAACATCTCTCTGTGGGTCCTGAGAGAGGGAGCAGAGGTGCTGTGTGTGCCACTAACAACAATCATCAACACATTTTTCGTAACAGGGCGACTACCTGAGGTATGGAAGACAGCCAATGTAGTCCCAGTTTTTAAGAAAGGAGACAGACATGCAGCACTAAACTACAAATCAGTGTCACTTGTCATTTATAGTATGCAAAGTCATGGAGAAGTTTATCAGAAGAGTGTTGGAGCACCTTGAAAAGAATGAGCTTATACACGACAACCAGCACGGTTTCAGGGAAGGAAAATCCTGTGTCACAAACCTACTGGAGTTTTACGACAAGGTAACAGAAATAAGACAAGAGAGAGAGAGAGGGGGGTAGATTGCGTTTTCTTGGCCTGCAAGAGGGCTTTCGACAGTTCCACACAAGAGATTAGTGAAAATGCTAGAGGACCAGGCAGGTATAAAAGGAAAGGCACAGCAATGGGTCAGAGAATACCTGACAGGAAGGCAACAACGAGTGATAGTACGTGACGAAGTGTTAGAGTGGGCGCCTGCGACGAGTGGGGTTCCGCAGGGGTCAGTTCCAGGACTGGCGCTCTTTCTGGTATATGTGAATGATATGACAGAAGGGATAGACTCAAAAGTATCCCTGTTTGCAGACGATGTGAAGCTAATGAGAAGAATTCAATCGGATGAGGATCTGGCAGGACTACAAAGAGGTCTGGATAGGCCTGAAGCCTAGTCCAGTTTAACCCCACAAAGTACAAAGTCATGAAGATTGGGGAAGGGCAAAGAACACCGCAGACAGAGTACAGGCTAGGGCGCCGAAGACTGCAAACCTCACTCAAGGAAAACCATCTTGGGGTGTGTATAATACCGAGCACATCTCCTGAGGCGCACATCAACCAAATAACTGCTGCAGCATATGGACGCCTAGCAAACCTAAGAACAGCATTCCGACTCCTCAGTAAGGAAATGTTCAAGACTGTACACCGTGTACGTCAGGCCCATATTGGAGTATGCAGCACCAGTTCGGAACCTACACCTGGTCGAGGACGTCAAGAAATTAGAGAAAGGTTTGCAACAAGACTAGTCCTGGAGCTAAGGGGCATGTCCTACGAGGAAAGGTTAAGGGAAATCGACCTGACAACACTGGAGGGCAGAAAGGATACGGGGGACATGATAACGACTTAAAAAATACTGAGGAATTGACAAGGTGGAGAGGGACAGGATGTTCCAGAGATGGGATACAGCAATAAGGGGTCAAAATTGGAAAATGAAGACTCAGATGAGTCACAGGGATGTTAGGAAGTATTTCTTCAGTCATAGAGTTGTCAGGAAGTCAAGCAGTGTAAAAGTGAGGTAGTGGAGGCAGGATCCATACATAGCTTTAAGAAGAGGTATGATAAAGCTCATGGAGCAGGGAGAGAGTGGACCTAGTAGCGACCGGTGAAGAGGCGGGGCCAGGAGCTATGACTCGACCCTGCAACCACAATTGAGTACAATTAAGTGAGTACACACACACACACATACATGCCTCCTCACACACATTCAAACGTACATGTCTCACACACATACAAACATACATGCCTCACACACACACACATAGACCGTCCCTGGTTCCTATTCACTTTGATATCTTCCTTCTCGTATCTTCCCATACATTTTCCACGACATGTTCCTTACATTCCCTCATCTATTCAATTCGTAGACTCTCCTGCTGATACCTTCCCGTTCAATCATCTAAGTACACTCATTTTCTCCATACTCCTTCCTTTCAGTCTGAGGTCCAGTCAGTCGTTCTTTATTCTCTGACTCTCGTTACCTTCTTATTTCATCTTCCTCTCTCCCTCTCTCTCTCTCTCCTTCTCTCATTCTTCCACAGTTCTAGCTTCATTTATCAGCTTCTTTTTTTCCCCTCTGATCTGGTCCAAAAGCACTGGCTTATCAGCAAATAGTGACTGTGATTCATTAACTCTGCATTTATAATATTTGAAGCATCTCTCCCTAAAACACACACACACACACACACGTACATACGCACACACACACACGCACACACACACATACACACTACTCCGATGGCATGGTGGCTAGCGCTCTTGCTTCACGCACGAGGGCCCGGGTTCAATTCCCGGCGGGGCCGAAACATTTCGAAGTGCTTCGTTACACACACACACATACACACACACACACACACACACACACACACATACATACAACAGGCCTAGTGTCTAATCGACATGTGCCTAGGACAAAATGGTAACTAACACACACACAGACATACACACACACATATACACACACGTACATACACACACACACACACACACACACACACACACATATACACACACGTACATACACACACACACACACACACACACACACACACACACACACACACACACACACACACACACACACACACACTTGTTCGTTCACTGAATAAAAACTGTAAACTTGCTGGAAAATAATATAATTACTTTTCCTGTCGTTTTATTTTCATATAGGTAGAAAAAGTGTCTAATTATAATAAATATGCTAAGATAATGGACTCAAATTAAGTTGTAATAAACAAGAGACAGTGAATAAACAGAGTGTTGGACTGTCACTTTGCCGACCGCGGTTCGAGCCTCTCGTCCATGCTTCTGTTTATTATGATAAGATAATTTTAAGAGAGAATGAGAGAGAGAGAGAGAAAGAGAGAGAGAGAAAGAGAGAGAGAGAGAAGAGAGAGAGAGAGAGAGAGAAGAGAGAGAGAGAGAGAGAGAGAAAGAGAGAGAGAAGAGAAGAGAGAGAGAGAGAGAGAGAGAGAGAAGAGAAGAGAGAGAAGAGAGAGAGAGAAAGAGAGAGAGAGAGAGAGAGATAGAGAGAGAGAGAGAGAGAACGTCCTCTCCTGGAGTTAATCAAGGCTCAAGAACAAACTCGCAGAAGCAGTAGAAATAATCCCAGATAAAAACTCAAGGAAAGGCAGATTAAAAGTAACTTTTACCCAGAGTCGAAGTCGTGGTGAGTGTTGCAGCTCTGCTAGACTCTCTCTCTACCTCCTCATTGATACACTCCTTAAGTAATTACTCTCTCTTTAGAAAAACCAATTACAAAGTCACTAGCACCTTCTTAATATGTGTGTGTGTACTCACCTACTTGTACACACCTATTTGGGCTTGCAGGGGTCGAGTCATAGCTCCTGGCCCCGCCTCTTCACTGATTGCTACTAGGTCCTCTCTCTCCCTGCTCCATGAGCTTTATCAAACCTCGTCTTAAAACTATGTATGGTTCCTGCCTCCACTACGTCACTTTCTAGGCTATTCCACTTCCTGACAACTCTATGACTGAAGAAATACTTCCTAACATCCCTTTGACTCATAGGAGTCTTCAACTTCCAATTGTGACCCCTTGTTTCTGTGTCCCCTCTCTGGAACATCTTGTTTCTGTCCACCTTATCTATTCCTCGCAGTATTTTATATGTCGTTATCATGTCTCCTCTAACCCTCGTGTCCTCTAGTGTCGTCAGGCCGATTTCCCTTAACCTTTCTTCGTAGGACAATCCCTTTAGCTCTGGGACTAGTCTTGTTGCAAACCTTTGCACTTTCTCTAATTTCCTGACGTGCTTGACCAGGTGTGTTCAAACTGGTGCTGCATCTCCAGTATGGGCCTGACGTATGGTGTACAGAGTCTTGAACGATTCCTTAGTGAGGTATTGGAACGCTATTCCTAGGTTTGCCAGCCGCCCGTATGCTGCAGCAGTTATCTGATTGATGTGTGCCTTAGGAGATGTGCTCGGTATTATACTCACCCCAAGATCTTTTTCCTTGAGTGAGGTTTGCAGTCTTTGACCACCAGACTATACTCTCTCTGCTGTCTTCTTTGCCCTTCCCCGATCTTCATGACTACATTTGGCAGGGTTAAATTCAAGGAGCCAGTTACTGGACCAGGCTTGTAGCCTGTCCAGGTCTCTTTGTAGTCCTGCCTGATCCTCGACTGATTTAATTCTTCTCATTAACTTCACATCATCTGCAAACAGGGACACTTCTGAGTCTATCCCTTCCATTATGTCATTCACATATACAAAAAACAGTGCAGGTCTTAGGACTGACCTTTGTGGAAGCCCACTCGTCACAGGTGCCCACTCTGACACCTCGTCACGTACCATGACTCGTTGTTGCCTCCCTGTCAGATATTCTCTGATCCATTGCAGTGCCTTTCCTGTTACGTGTGCCTGATCCTCTATCTTTTGCATTAACCTCTTGTGAGGAACTGTGTCGAATGCCTTCTTGCAGTCCAAGAAAATGCAGTCTATCCACCCCTCTCTCTCGTGTCTTACTTCTGTTACCTTGTCATAAAACTCCAGTAGGTTTGTGACACAGGATTTTCCTTCCCTGAAACCGTGCTGGTTGTCGTTTATAAGCTTGTGTCTTGCTAGGTGTTTCCACCACTCTCCTCCTGATGATCTTCTCCATGACTTTGCATACTATACACGTCAGTGACACAGGTCTGTAGTTTAATGCATCGTGTCTGTCTCCTTTCTTAAAAATTGGGACTACATTTGCCATCTTCCACACCTCAAGTAGTTGCCCAGTTTTAATTGATGATGATGTGTGTGTGTGTGTGTGTGTGTGTGTGTGTGTGTGTGTGTGTGTGTGTGTGTGTGTGTGTGTGTGTGTGTGTTTTGTGTAATGTGTGTTCGTAACTCAACCCTGTTGTTCACCTAGTTGTGCAGTTGGTCGATAATACTACCTGCGCCAATTTCAGGCAGTACTCAAGTCCTCTCTCTACTTGTCAGCAAGGAAGCTTATCTTTAACCTGCTTCTTAGAATCTGGTTATGGAAAGCTGAATACATTCCCTTAAATCGCTTCCCAAGCTATTCCACTTCCGACCACTCTGTGACTGAAGAAATACTTCCTAACATCCCTGTGATTCATCTGAGTCTTCAACTTCCAACTGTGTCCCCTTGTTGCTGTGTCCCATCTCTGGAACATTCTGTCTCTGTCAACCTTGTCAATTCCTCTCAGTATCTTATATATGTGTGTGTGTGTGTATGTGTGTATGTGTGTGTGTATGTGTGTGTGTGTGTGTGTATGTGTGCGTGTGTGTGTGTATGTGTGTATGTATGTGTGTGTGTATGTGTGTGTGTGTATGTGTGTGTATGTGTGTGTGTGTATGTGTGTGTATGTGTGTATGTGTGTATGTATGTGTGTGTGTATGTGTGTGTGTGTGTATGTGTGTGTATGTGTGTGTGTATGTATGTGTGTGTGTATGTGTGTGTGTATGTATGTGTGTGTGTGTATGTGTGTGTGTGTATGTGTGTGTGTGTGTGTCACGAGTAATCAAAGTAATCATTACTAACACCTGGTTGTTCAACAACTTCAAGTTACGCGCAGTTGGTGTCGAGTTAGTAACTACCTTACGCTAATTTAGCGCAGTTACTTCAAGTCCTCTGCTAATAACTAATCTTTGTCAAGAAATGAACAGCTAAATACATTAATTACCTGAGGGCTGTCATTAGTAATTTCTTGACAGTTATGGAGAATGTTGTCTGTAAAATACAAAATTCCCTTTTAAATCTTCCTGATTTGTGTGTGCAAAATTCTCTTTGAAATGTAGTGAAATTTTGTGCATAAATTTAAGTGAATTTTGCGTGTGTAAATTTGCATGTTGTTGAATGTAAATATATGTGATTTGTGGGAAACTGAATGAAATTTGAGTATTAAAGCAAGTGATTTGTGTATATTTGTGTAAATGTAGATTTGTGAGAGAAAATACATAATGTTGGCTATACAATGCTTGATTTATTTGTGAATGTAAGTTAGTCAGTGAATCTGCCCCATGAGTCAGTCAGTCAATCAATCAGTTAGTCAGTCAATCAGTCAGTCAGTCAGTCAGTCAGTCAATCAGTCAATAAGTCAGTCAGTCAGTAAGTCAGTCGGTCAATAAGTCAGTCAGTCGGTCAGTTAGTCAGTCACTCAATAAGTAAGTCAGTCAGTCAGTCATTCAGTCGGTCAGTCAGTCAGTCGGTCAGTCATTCAGTCAACAAGTTCGTCAGTCAGTCAATCAGTTAGTCAGTCAATACTTCAGTCTGTCAATAAGACAGTCAGTCAGTCAATAAGTCAGTCTGTCAATAAAACAGTCAGTCAGTCAATACTTCAGTCTGTCAATAAGACAGTCAGTCAGTCAATAAGTCAGTCTGTCAATAAGACAGTCAGTCAGTCAGTCAATAAGTCAGTCAGTCTCACACTTCATTAAGGTCTTCAAGAGGAAGATGAATGTCTTAATTGAAAAGAAATTTTAAAGTGTCAGATGTGAGTGTTGGGAAGCTGCTGTATCGTGTTGTTGTTGTTGCTGATGTTGTTGTTGTTGTTGTTGTTGGTGGTGGTGGTGCTGTTGTTGTTGGTGTTGATGTTGTGTGGTGGTGCTGTTGTTGTTGTTGGTGGTGGTGGTGCTGTTGTTGTTGTTGGTGCTGTTGTTGTTGTTGCTGTTGTTGGTGCTGGTGGTGGTGGTGCTGTTGTTGTTGTTGTTGGTGGTGCTTTTGTTGTTGGTGGTGCTGTTGTTGTTGTTGTTGCTGTTGTTGTTGCTGTTGTTGGTGGTGCTTTGTTGTTGTTGGTGGTGGTGCTGTTGTTGTTGTTGTTGGTGGTGGTGCTTTTGTTGTTGTTGTTGGTGTGTTGTTGTTGTTGTGGTGCTTGTTTGTTGTTGGTGCTGTTGTTGTTGTTGTGGTGGTGGTGCTGTTGTTGTTGTTGGTGGTGCTTGTTGTTGGTGCTTTGTTGTTGTTGGTGCGTGTTGTTGTTGTTGTGCTGTTGTTGGTGTCTGTTGTTGTTTTGTTGGTGCTGTTGTTGTTGGTCTGTTGTTGTTGGTCGTTGTGTTGTTGGTGGTGGTGCTGTTGTTGTTGTTGTGTGTTGTTGTTGTTGTTGGTGCTGTTGTTGTTGGTGCTGTTGTTGTTGTTGTTGGTGCTGTTGTTGTTGGTGGTGCTGTTGTTGTTTTTGTTGGTGCTGTTGTTGTTGTTGGTGCTGTTGTTGTTGTTGGTGCTGTTGTTGTTGTTGTGTGCTTGTTGTGCTGTTGTTGTGGTGCTGTTGTTGTTGTTGTTGTTGGCTGTTGTTGTTGTTGGTGCGTTGTTGTTGTTGGTGCTGTTGTTGTTGTTGGTGCTGTTGTTGTTGTTGGTGCTGTTGTTGTTGTTGCTGTTGTTGTTGTTGGTGCTGTTGTTGTTGTTGGTGCTGTTGTTGTTGTTGGTGCTGTTGTTGTTGTTGGTGCTGTTGTTGTTGGTGCTGTTGTTGTTGTTGGTGATGTTGTTGTTGTGTGCTGTTGTTGTTGTGTGCTTGTTGGTGCGTTGTTGTTGTTGGTGCTGTTGTTGTTGTTGTTGGTGCTGTTGTTGTTGTTGGTGCTGTTGTTGTTGTTGGTGCTGTTGTTGTTGTTGGTGCTGTTGTTGTGTTGGTGCTGTTGTTGTTGTTGGTGCTGTTGTTGTTGGTGGTGCTGCTGTTGTTGTTGGTGCTGTTGTTGTTGTTGGTGCTGTTGTTGTTGTTGTTGGTGCTGTTGTTGTTGTTGGTGCTGTTGTTGTTGTTGTTGGTGCTGTTGTTGTTGTTGCTGTTGTTGTTGTTGGTGCTGTTGTTGGTGCTGTTGTTGTTGGTGCTGTTGTTGTTGTTGTTGGTTCTCTTCTTCTTCACTGATGTTGTTACTGTCGTTTTTCTTCTTCTTCATTGTTGTTGTTGTCGTTCTTCTTCTTCGTTACCTCGTCATCGTTATTGCCTCTACAGTACATGTCAGTAGGGAAGCACAGCAGGAGGCCTACTGGGCCACACTCAGCAGGTGCAGCAACTAGTAGTGTTCCCTGAAGGATCCCATTCCAACTGTCTACCAATCTATCGATAGATTCTTTCAATCAGTCTATCGAGCAACATTCCTTTTTTAGCTTGTGTTCCCTGTTTATCTATTTTCTTTCTTTTCCTTATCATTCTTTTATCTCTTGCTATCAATGCCTCTCTGTTTTTTTTATCAAGCGGTGAGGATATTATTAGTGTGTGTGTTTGTGTGTGTGTACTCACCTATTTGTACTAACCTATTTGTGGTTGCAGGGGTCGAGTCATAGCTCCTGGCCCCGCCTCTTCACTGATTGCTATTAGGTCATCTCTCTCCCTGCTCCATGAGCTTTATCAAACCTCGTCTTAAAACTATGTATGGTTCCTGCCTCCACTATGTCACTTTCTATGCTATTCCACTTCCTGACAACTCTACGACTGAAGAAATACTTCCTAACATCCCTTTGACTCATAGGAGTCTTCAACTTCCAACTGTGACCCCTTGTTTCTGTGTCCCCTCTCTGGAAAATCTTGTCTCTGTCCACCTTATCTATTCCTCGCAGTATTTTATATGTCGTTATCATGGCTTCCCTAACCCTCCTGTCCTCTAGTGTCGTCAGGCCGATTTCCCTTAACCTTTCTTCGTAGGACAATCCCCTTAGCTCTGGGACTAGTCTTGTTGCAAACCTTTGCACTTTCTCTAATTTCCTGACGTGCTTGACCAGGTGTGGGTTCCAAACTGGTGCTGCATACTCCAGTATGGGCCTGACGTATATGGTGTACAGAGTCTTGAATGATTCCTTAGTGAGGTATTGGAATGCTATTCTTAGGTTTGCCAGCCGCCCGTATGTGTGTGTGTGTGTGTGTGTGTGTGTGTGTGTGTGTGTGTGTAATTTGGATTTAATTAGTTTGGAGATGGTCCAATATATTAATTAGGTAATCAGATTAGTAGTTAATTGGGATCTTAAGACATTCCCAATGGCCTTCCGAATATAATCACTTCTCTGATCTAGTCCTGGAGGTCCAGGGTTGTGGTGCTTACTCCTCTCACATCCTGCCGCCGCTCTGAGGCCCTGGTGTGCTCTGTCTGGCTGTTTCTTGTGAGAATTTGTGAACATGAGCCAATCAGCTCGGATATACAGAGGCCGCAGAGTACGCTACATGATTGGGAATACCTTGGTGAGGACGAGCCAATCAGGGCACTCAGGTGAAGAGGCTCCTAGAAGTACTCTGTCATTGGTCCATTCCACAATGAGGAAGAACCAATCAGGACAAAAATAAGAGTTATTCTGAATTATAATATACGTAATTATTAGTATATATAAAATACTACTACTACAACTACTACTACTTCTGCTACAACTATAACTGCTGCTACTACTACTACAACAACTACTACGACTACAACTACTATACTACTACAACCACTATACTACTACAACTACTATACTACTACTACAACTACTAATACTTCTACTACAACTACTAATACTTCTACTACAACTACTACTACTTCTACTTCGACTACTACTACTACTACAAGTACTACTACAATAGCTACTACTACAACTACTACGTACTACTACAAGTACTACTACAACTACTACAATTACTATTATTTCTGTTACTACTACTACAACAACTACTACTACAATTTCTACTACTTCTGCTACTACTATTGCTACAACTACTACCACAACTACTAATATTGCTACTACTACTACTACTACTACTTCTGCTACTACTACAACTACTACAACAACTCATACTGCTACTACTACTTCTTCTACTACTACTTTATAATAATAATAACAATAATATCCTTATAATTATAATCATTATCATCATCATCATTCGTTGAAAGAAAGTACATAGAAAGTAAGAAAGTACAAAGAAAGTACATAGAAAGTACAAAGAAAGTACAAAGACAGAAAAAACTAACAATTTTCACTTGTTTTTGGTGGTAAAATCCGGGGGACTTTCTCTTAGCCACCAACTCAACAATAGCATTAACCAGCCGTTTAATAATTGACATCAATCAACACAAAACCGTCGTGAATCTATTAGGAGATAATTGCAAATCAATTACCTTAATGATAATTACTTTTACCATCGTTTTAAGTACAGTTTTTTTATGCTTAATGTAATCGACGATCCGAATACAGTGTAACTCGTTAATTACGTTGATGCAGTGTAGTTCGTTAATTGCATTTATAAACTGTAACTCGTTATTTACATTGATACAGTGTAACTCGTTAATTACTCTGATGCAGGGTAACTCGTTAATTACTCTGATGCAGGGTAACTCGTTAATTACACTGGTTTGTATTCAGAATTTTTTGTTGAGAAAAAGAGTAGAATTATGTTGAAAATTCAGCATCACCAGCAGACCGCAACACCAGCAGCAGCAGCAGCAGCAGCAGCAGCAGCAGCAGCAGACTACAACAGTAGTGGCAGTTGCCGCAGCAGAAGCAACAGCAGGAGTTGTAGTAGCAGCAGACTGTAACAACAGCAGAAGCGGCAGCAGGGGTTGCAGTATCAGTAGCAGCAGACTGTAACGACAGCAGTAGCAGCAGCAGCAGCAGCAGACTGCAACACTAGCAGCAGTCGCAGCAGCAGAAGCGGCAGCAGCAGTTGCAGTAGCAGTAGCAGCAGACTGTAACGGCAGCAGTAGCAGCAGCAGCAGCAGTAGCAGCAGCAGCAGCAGACTGCAACATTAGCAGCAGTTGCAGCAGCAGAAGCAGCAGCAGCAGTTGCAGTAGCAGTAGCAGCAGACTGTAACGGCAGCAGTAGCAGCAGCAGCAGCAGACTGCAACATTAGCAGCAGTTGCAGGAGCAGAAGCGGCAGCAGCAGTTGCGGTAGGAGTAGCAGCTGGAGTAGGAGCAACAGTAGCAGCAGCGGTAGTAGCAGTAGGTGCAGCAACATCAGCAGCAGGAGCAATAGTAATACCAGCGGCAGCAATAGTAAACGTAGTAGCAGTAACAGACAGTAGTAACATTACCACTACTAGCAGTAGTAGTAGTAGCAGTAACATTACCACTACTAGCAGTAGCGTAGTAACAGATGTAGTAGAGAAGTGTCAGAGAACAATCACTATTTCCCAAAGGAGACAGTAATCTCTCTAATGGAAACATTCTCTCTCTCTCTCTCTCTCTCTCTCTCTCTCTCCTCCCTCTCTCTCTCCTCCTCTCCTCCTCCTCTCTCTCTCTCTCTCTCTCTCCTCCCTCTCCCCCCCTCTCTCTCCCTCTTCTCTCTCTTTCTCTTTCTCTCCCTTCTCTCTCCTCTCTCTCTCTCTCCTCTCCTCTCTCTCTCTCTCTCTCTCTCTCTCTCTCTCTCTCTCTCTCTCTCTCTCTCTCTCCCCTCTCTCTCTCTCTCTCTCTCTCTCTCTCTCTCTCTCTCTCTCTCTCTCTCTCTCTCTCCTCTCCTCTCTCTCTCTCTCTCTATCTCTACGCTGGCCACTCAGACAATCAGGACACACCAGAGTGCTGACCAATCAGAGAAATTTCCTGCAGTTTTGCTTACCTCACTGAGTACACAGGAAAAAATTCAGTACTGTACTTAGGAAAAATTTCAGTACTGTACTTAGGAAAAATCAGTTATGTACTTAGGAAAAATTTCAGTACTGTACTTAGGAAAAATTTACAGTACTGTACTTAAGAAAAAATTTCAGTACTGTACTTAATAAAAAAAATCAGTAATGTACTTAGGAAAAATTTCAGTACTGTACTTAGGAAAAATTTTCCCACTGGCTATTTTTCAAATTGAAAATTTGTGAATTATAAAATTAATTTATCATCATCAGCAAAATTATATTATTTTCCTTGAGGAAAAAAATACGTAATTTATGAAAGGAAGTAAAGAAGAAAACTAAATAAGCATAACATAGGAGAAAAACTGAAAGAGAAGAAAAAAATATATAGTGCAAAAAAAAAAGGAAGAAAAGAGAATGAGAAGACCAAAAAAAAGTACAAAAAAGTAGGAAAAGAAGAGAATTAAAGACATGAAAAAGTACTAAAAGCAGGAAACAAAATAAGACCAAGAAGAAGTAAAAAAAAAAAAACAGGAAAAAAAAGATAATGAAAAGAAAAAAAAAAAAAGTACAAAAAATAAGGAAAAAAAAATATGAAAAGACAAAAAACAAAAAACAAAATTAAAAAAAATCAGAAAAATGAGAGAATAAGATAAAAAAACAGAAAAAAAAGAAAAAAGTACGAAGGGTAGGAAAAAAAGATAATACCAAGACAAAAAAAAGTAAGAGAAGAACAATACAAAAGAGAAAAAAAAAATATCCAAAGTTGACCTAGAAAAAAATTTATCTTTAAAAAAAAAAAAATATTCACCAAAAAAAAAAGGTTTTTAAATTTTCACAAAAATAAAAATGTTATTATTTTTTTTAATTTAGAGTCCAGGAAAGTTGTTGTTTAGCGGGGGGGGGGGAGGCTCTTGATCCAGGGAAGTGGAGCTGCCCTCCCTTTCCTCAGATCAAACTCGAACACCTTCCTTTCCCACAGGAGCCCTGAGGCCTACACGGGTTTAGCGCTTCTTTAAATGCTGATGATGATAGTAACAGTAATTGTAATAATATAAAAACATATTATTATTATTGTTATTATTATTATTATTATTATTATTATTATTATTATTATTATTATTATTATTATTATTATTATTATTATTATTATTATTATATTAATATTAGTATTAGTATGAATATTATTTTATTATTATTATTATTATGAAAATTATTTATCATCATTATTATTATTATTATTATTATTATTATTATTATTATTATTATTATTATTATTATTATTATTACATTCACGAGGAAGCACTAAACCCGTATGTGGGTCACATATCTCTTAGGGTAAAAAAAAATGAAATTCAACCAACTCTGATCCAAGGAAGAGGAAGACGGCTCCATTTTCCTCCCCCTTGGATCAAGAGCCCCCCCCCCGAGCATCGAGGCACCCAGGCCGAAGAAAAAGAGCGAACGAAAGTAAAGAGAAAATGATGGTAACATTAGGAGAAGATGAGAGGAATAAGGGCATCATGCGGCCGGGCGAGCACAACTATCATTCATATTTTCAATTGGTTCGTTCACAGAGTCTTTTAGCATGGTAATGCAGCCACGATCCAATTACAGGCTATCTGCCAGCTGATTCTTGAGGTAATGGGCTAGGAGACGAGGTGGCTAGGTGCTGGGTGCTAGGTGTTGGGTGCTAGGTGCTGGGTGCTAGGTGTTGGGTGTTAGGTTTTTGGGTGTTGGGTGCTAGGTGCTGAGTGTTAGGTGTTAGGTTTTGGGTGCTGGGTATTGGGTGCTAGGTGCTGGGTGCTAGGTGTTGGGTGCTAGGTGCTGGGTGCTAAGTTTTGGGTGCTGGGTGCTAGGTGTTGGGTGTTGAGTGCTACGTGCTGGGTGTTGGGTGCTAGGTGCTGGGTATTGGGTGCTAGGTGCTGGGGCTAGGTACTGGGTGTTGGGTGCTAGGTGTTGGGTTCTGGGTGTTGGGTGCTAGGTGTTGGGCGCTAGGTGTTGGGTGCTGGGTGTTGGGTGCTAGGTGTTGAGTACTGGGTGCTGGGTGCCGGGTTCTGGGTGCTAGGTGTTGGGTGCTGGGTGATAGGTGCTGGGTGCTGAGTGTTGGGTGCTAGGTGCTGGGGCTAGGTGCTGGGCAGGTGCTGGGGCTAGGTGCTGGGGCTAGGTGCTGGTGTTGATTCTGGGTACTAGGTGTTGGGTGCTGGGTTCTGGGTGATAGGTGCTGGGTATTGGGTGCTAGGTGCTGGGGCTAGGTACCTGGGTGTGGGTGCTAGGTGTTGGGTTCTGGGTGTTGGGTGCAGGTGTTGGGCGCTAGGTGTTGGGTGCTGGTGTTGGGTGCAGGTGTTGAGTACTGGTGCTGGGTGCCGGGTTCTGGGTGCTAGGTGTTGGGTGCTGGGTGATAGGTGCTGGGTGCTGAGTGTTGGGTGCTAGGTGCTGGGTGCTAGGTGCTGGGTGCTAGGTGCTGGGTGGCTAGGTGCTGGGGCTAGGTGCTGGGGGCTAGGTGCTGGGGCTAGGTGCTGGGTGTTGGATTCTGGGTACTAGGTGTTGGGTGCTGGGTCCTGGGTGATAGGTGCTGGTGCTAGGTGCTAGGTGTTGGGTGCTGGGTGATAGGTGCTATATATCTCTCTCTCTCTCTCTATATATATATATATATATATATATATATATATATATATATATATATATATATATATATATATATATATATATATATATATATGAGATTTAGCACCCACAACACACACACACACACACACACACACACACTCAACGACAGCCAGCATGGTTTCAGGGATGGGATATCCTGCTTCACAAAACTACTGGAGTTCTGTGACAGGGTGACGGTAGTAAGACAAGAGAGAGAGAGAGGGGTGGGTAGATTGCATTTTCTTGGACTGTAAGAAGGCGTTTGACACAGCACCACACATGAGATTAGTGCAAATGCTGGAGGACCAGGCAGGAATAACAGAAAAGGCACTACAATGGATCAGGGAATACCTGTCAGGAAGACAACAGTGAGTCATGTTACGTGGCGAGGTGCCAGAATGCGCGCTTATAACGAGCGGGGTGCCACAGGGATCAGTCCTAGGTCCGGTGCTGTTTCTGGTATTTGTGAACAACATGATGGAAGGAATAGACTCCGAAGTGTCCCTGTTTGCAGATGATGTGAAGTTGATGAGAGGAATTCAATCGGAAGAGGACCAGGCAGAACTACAAAGGGATCTGGACAGGCTGCAAGACTGGTCCAGCAACTAGCTCCTGGAATTCAACCCCACCAAGTGCAAAGACATGATGATTGGGGAAGGGCAACGAAGACCACAGACGGAGTATAGTCTAAGGGGCCAGAGACTACAAACCTCACTCAAGGAAAAGGATCTTGGGGTGAGTATAACACCGGGCACATCTCCTGAGGCGCACATCAACCCATAACTGCTGCAGCATACGGACGCCTGGCAAACTTAGGATCAGCATTCCGACATCCAGGACCATTCAGGACCCTGTACACTGTGTACGTTAGGCCCATACTGGAGTATGCAGCGCCAGTTTGGAACCCTCACCTAGCCAAGCATGTAAGGAAACTAGAAAAAGTGCAGAGGTTTGCAACAAGACTCTTCCCGGAGCTAAGGGGTATGTCCTACGAGGAGAGGTTACGGGAAATCGACATGACGACATTGGAAGACAGGAGAGATAGGGAGGATTTGATAACGACATATAAAATACTGAGAGGAATCGACAAGGTGGACAGAGACAGAATGTTCCAGAGGTGGGACACAACGACGAGGGGTCACAGTTGGAAGCTGAAGACTCAGATGAACCACAGGGATGTTAGGAAGTATTTCTTCAGTCACAGAGCTGTCAGGAAGTGGAATAGTCTAGGAAGTGATGTAGTGGAGGCAGGATCCATACATAGCTTTAAGAAGAGGTATGATAAAGCTCATGGAGTGGGTAGAGTGACCGAGTAGCGGACAGTGAAGAGGCGGGGCCAGGAGCTGTGACTCGGCCTCTGCAACCACAACTGAGTACAACTAGGTGAGTACACACACACACTCACACACACACACACACATACACACACACACACATACACACACACACATACACACACACATGAATCACACACACACAGGAATCGTTCAGGACCCTGTACACTGTGTACGTTAGGCCCATATTGGAGTATGCAGCACCAGTTTGGAACCCACACCTAGCCAAGCATGTGAAGAAGCTCGAGAAAGTGCAAAGGTTTGCAACAAGACTAGTCCCGGAGCTAAGGGTATGTCCTACGAGGGAGGTTAAGGGAAATCGACCTGACGACACTGGAGGACAGGAGAGATAGGGGAGACATGATAACAACATATAAGATACTGAGAGGAATTGACAAAGTGGACAGAGACAGAATGTTCCAGAGATGGGACACAACAACAAGGGGACACAGATGGAAGTTGAAGACTCAGATGAATCACAGACATGTTAGGAAATATTTCTTTAGTCACAGAGTTGTCGGGAAGTGGAATAGTTTAGAAGCGATGGTAGTGGAGGCAGGCTCTATACATAGCTTTAAGCAGAGGTATGATAAAGCTCATGGCGCAGGGAGAGTGACCCAGTAGCGGCCAGTGAAGAGGCGGGGCCAGGAGCTTTGACTCGACCCCTGCAACCACAACTAGGTGAGTACAACTAGGTGAGTACATACACATGCACACACACACAAGGTAGAATTGACTCGAAACAGAATCCTGCAGGAGAAAGCAAGACTAAGGGATATATCAGAGTACCGGAGGGTGTATCTCGACTGCGACAGAACACGAGAAGAAATACAGAAACTGAAAGAGAGGGTACAGAGACAAAAGGAGGAAAGAGAGATAAACAGGAGAACCCAGACTCAGGAGGAAGCCCAAATACAATCACCTTCAGATGTCCCCCAACCTGGACAACCCCAATGCAGCCAAACAATCTAACCCAAAACACACATGCCATACCCAATGCTTCCACCCACCTCATTACAAACTCCACCTTCACACCAACCACCCATAGTTCCTCATCAGGTCTCCCACTTTCCCAACCCCAACGTACCCCCCCAGACTACGGTATTAGAAAAGAAATTGAAGGTTTGGTATACAAATGCAGATGGTATAACAAATAAATGTGAGGAGTGGCATGAAAGAATAAAGGAGACATCCCCAGACATAATAGCACTCACAGAAACGAAACTCACCAGGATGATAACAGATGCAATCTTTCCACCCGGATATCAAATCCTCAGGAAAGATAGAGGAAGCAGAGGGGGAGGAGGAGTTGCACTGCTCATTAAGAACCGGTGGGAATTTGAGGAAGTG
>WNWK01007327.1:0-95309 GCA_009830355.1 Cherax destructor | reverse complement strand
ATGATAATCAATTAACTATCTCTGTATCCTAAATAAACAGTTTGTGGAAGGAAAAAAAAATTCCTTTCCTCAAAGCATGAGGATTCTTACGGTAAATAACCATGGGCTTCCCAAAATCCCCTGATGCATTCCCCAAAAAGGAGAAAGGGTAAACGATCCTTTGCGTCTTAAAGCCTGGTGCACTTTTCTCTGCGACTGATAAATTCATGTTGGCATTTTTTTCCCAAAAAAAACGCTCGTCAGCATTAAACATTTTGTGGCTCATACCCACCCTTAGTAGGACCCCACTGACTCAAGGGTTTTAAACCTACTGGGGGGCCCCCGGGGCTCAAAATTTTCCCCTCAGCGAATCGCTAATATAAGGTTTACGTGTTTAGATAAAATGTCCCAATTCTTCAATCCAAAAACCCAAAAACGCGCAACATAAAGTCGTGCTAAATGAGGGTCTACTTTTAAATTCAGTAAGTCAGTCAAGACATTCAGTAAGTCAGTCAAGACATTCAGTAAGTCAGTCAAGACATTCAGTAAGTCAGTCAAGTCATTCAGTAAGTCAATCAAGTCATTCAGTAAGTCAGTCAAGACATTCAGTAAGTCAGCCGCTTAAGGGAATGGTTGTTTTTCTTCCTGCAAACTGTAAGTAAGTTTATTCAGGTATACACAGATACAGTTACAAGATTATCATACATAGCAGCATATGTGTAGAGAACCTAGGATAACCCAAACTTTGGGTTATCCTAGGTTCTCTAGGAAACCTTTGGTTATCCTAGGTTCTCTACACATATGCTGCTATGTATGATAATCAATGTAACTATCTCTGTATACCTGAATAAACTTAGTTTGTGCTGAAGGAAAAACAAATTCCTTTCCTCAAAGCATGAGGATTCTTACAGCGGTAAATAACCATGGGCTTACACTTGAA
This sequence comes from Cherax destructor, assembly GCA_009830355.1. Classification (NCBI taxonomy): domain Eukaryota; kingdom Metazoa; phylum Arthropoda; class Malacostraca; order Decapoda; family Parastacidae; genus Cherax; species Cherax destructor. The sequence continues at coordinate 94,390 of WNWK01007327.1, read as the reverse complement.
ATCACCTGATGCATTACCCAAAAGGAGCAAGGTGAAGCGATCCTTTGCTGTCTTGAAGCCTGGTGCACTTTTCTCTTGCTGACTGATATAAGTTCATGTTGGCATTTTCTTCCAGAAAACACTTGTCTCGTCAGCATTAAACACTTGTTGTGGCTCATAGCCACCCTTAGTAGGACCCCCACTGACTCAATGGTTTAACCTACTGCAGGCGACCGCGGGCTCAAAATTTTTCCCCTCCAGCGAATCGCGTAATATAAGGTTTACGTCGTGTTAGATAAAAATGTGCCGCAATTCTTCAATCGCGTAATACCCAAAACGCGCAACATAAAGTCGTGCTAAATGAGGGTCTACTGTATATACACACCCCTCTGGGTTTTCTTCTATTTTCTTACTAGTTCTTGTTCTTATTTCCTCTTATCTCCATGGGGAAGTGGAACAGAATTCTTCCTCCGTAAGCCATGCATGTCGTAAGAGGCGACTAAAATGCCGGGAGCAAGGGGCTAGTAACCCCTTCTGAATATATTACTAAATGTAAAAGGAGAAATTTTCGTTTTTCCTTTCGGGCCACCCCGCCTCGGTGGGAAACGGCCGATGTGTTGAATGAAAGAAGAAATATAAATAATAATAATAATAATAATGATGTTTTTATAATAATAATAATTATAGTTTATTTCAGCATAATATAATGTTTGTACTGAGGAGAATGACATTTGGAGGTATGTGTTGAAGCCCCTATATATGCAGAACATTTCGGCCAAACTTAAGACTAACTTAAGATTAATATGGCAATAACAATAAAGTGTAAATTTAGGAGTTTACAATGAATACAACAGAACTGAATATTCTATTAGTACATGCTATATGGCTTTAACAAGTTTAACTGAGAGGAATTACAGGTTTGATTATTTACCTAAAGGAGACACAATCAATTGTTTAACGACTGGGAGGGTTACGGGGTCATTTATATTTTTTATCATATATGTCAGGCAAGACCAACAAGTAAAAAAGGCATGATGTGAAAACTTGCTTAGTGTACCACATGCTTAAATGTAATTTCTTGAATGACTGCCAAGGGATTACTAAGTAGTGTTTGCAGTACATAATACATAAAAGTTAATTCATCATACACAAACAATATCTGCAATGCCTAAGATTATTACTGAAAAGTGAATTAAGTAAAGTTTAATTCAGAAAAACTACTGCAGTAGCACAGGAGGGCCCCACTTATACAGCAGGTTAGGTTTGGGGCTACAGGAGGGCCCCACTTATACAGCAGGTTAGGTACTGGGCTAACACTGTAAAGTGAAACTTAGCCTTTTTTTTTCACTTTCAAATGCATATAAAAGCCTGATAACATATTTACACTATCATATACGTATTAAGTGAGCAATACAGCTAGACCTAAAAAATGCATATACAGTACACACATTACTTACCTTAAAATATTTTTGACCTTAGCTTATAGTGAGTGAATATATTTATTGTAGGAAGTCTGAATAAATGAAGAAAGGGTATACAGTGGACCCCCGGCTAACGTTCATTCCAGATAACGTTTTTTTCGGCTAAAGGTTGCTTTTTACGTTCAATATTTTTTTCGGCTAGCGTTATTTACTCAGCTAGCGTTACGTACCGGACCTGTCTGCCCGCTCTGCGCTTGCGCACCTCCTCCCAGGACGCCAGTCCAGCGTTGTTTACACTTGAGTGAACAATACCCAGCGCGCTCTTTCAAGCATTCACAATACATTTGGTGTCTTTTTTGGTGATTTAGTGACTGTCACTGTGAAATAAGTCACCATGGGTCCAAAGAAGCTTCCTAGTGGCACCCCTGTGGTAAAGAGAGTGAGGAACACCATCGAACTGAAGAAGGAGATTGTTGAAAAATATGAGAGTGGCGTACGTGTGGGTGAGCTTGCCAGGATGTATGGAAAAAGACAATCTACTATCACCACTATCCTGGCAAGAGAAAAGAAATCAAGGAAGCTAACGTTGCAAAAGGGGTTGATTTATTTACGAAACAAAGATCGAAAACAGTGGATGAAGTTGAGAAGTTATTACTGTTATGGATCAATGAAAAACAGATAGCGGGTGATAGTATTTCCACGGCGATAATTTGTGAAAAGGCAAGGCAGTTGCACGCAGATCTTGTCAAGACAATGCCTGGAACCAGTGGTGAGGAGAGTGATTTTAAAGCCAGCAGAGGCTGGTTTGAGAGGTTTAAGAAACGTAGTGGCATACACTGTGTTGTGAGGCATGGTGAGGCAGCCAGCTCAGACAAACGAGCAGCTGAAAAATTTGTGCAGGAATTCCAGGGGTTCATAGACACTGAACAATTCCTCCCCCAACAAGTGTTTAATTGTGATGAAACAGGCCTCTTTTGGAAGAAAATGCCAAAGAGGACCTTCATTACTAAGGAGGAAAAGGCACAGCCAGGACACAAGCCTATGAAAGACAGGCTAACTCTTATGATGTGTGCCAATGCCAGTGGTGATTTTAAAGTGAAGCCTTTACTGGTGTATCACGCAGAAAATCCCAGAGCCTTCAAGAAACACAATGTTAACAGGAATAATTTGTGTGTGCATTGGAAGGCTAACAGTAATGCATGGGTCACTAAGGACTATTTCGTGGAATGGTTGACTGCAGTGTTTGGCCCTAGTGTGAAGAAATACCTCCTGGAAAAGAAATTGCCACTAAGTGCCTCCTGCTACTGGACAATGCTCCTGCTCATCCTCACAACTTGGATGACTTTTTGTCTGATAAGTTTAGTTTCATCACAGTGAAGTTCTTGCCTCCTAACACCACTCCTCTTATCCAGCCCATGGACCAGCAGGTCATTTCCAACTTCAAGAAACTGTACACCAAAGCATTGTTTCAAAGGTGCTTTGATGTAACTTCAGCCTCTGCATTAACCCTAAGAGAGTTCTGGAAAGATCACTTCAATATCGTGCATTGCATAGGCCTTATAGGTAATGCTTGGGAGGAGTGACTTCCAGGACTTTGAACTCTGCTTGGAGACCACTGTGGCCAGATTGTGTTGAAAAGAGGGATTTTGAAGGATTTGAGGCTGGCCCTGACGACCCTGTGCCTGTTGTGGACTCTATAGTGGCATTGGGGAACAGCCTGGGGTTGGAGGTGAGTGGTGAGGATGTGGAAGAGTTGGTGGAGGAGCACAGGGTAGACCTAACCACTGAAGAGCTGAGAGAGCTTCATCAGCAACAGCAGCAGACGACATTTAAGGAAATTGATTCAAGGAGGAGGCTGGACAGGTTGAGGTAGTAACTTCTTCAGAGATTAAGGAAATTTTTCCAAATGGGCTGATGTGCAGACATTTGTTGAAAAACACCACCCTGAGCAAGCTGAAGCAAACCACATCTGCAACATGTTCAGTGACAGAATCTTGCCCCACTTCAGAAAAATGTTGAAGAGTCACCAGAAACAGAGGACTCTGGACAGTTTTTTTCTAAGAAGAGTTCTAGTGACTCTCAAGCTGGTCCTAGTGGCATTAAAAGACCAAGAAGGAAGTAACCCCAGAGAGGGACTTGTTACCTGAAGTCATTTTGGAGGGAGATTTCCCTTCCAAAAACTAAGCACTCCCTCACTCCTCCTCCCAGTCTTAAAGATGCCAGCAAGTCTCTTCAATAAAGGTAAGTAAATGTTATTTTAAATGTTTATTTTATAATTTTTTATTTATAAATTTTAAATTGTATGTAGTATTTGTGTGTGTTTTCTGTATGTAAAACTATAGTTATTCTTTAAAAAATTATTTTTTTTGTGAATATTTTTTGGATGTCTGTAACGGATTAATTGTATTTACATTATTTCTTATGGGAAATAAGGTTTCAGATAACGTTTTTCGGTTAAAGCTCTAGCTCCTGGAACGGATTAAGAACGTTAACCGGGGTCCACTGTAATTGAAAAACTACTGTATTTCGAAATGTCATAAAGCAGAGCCTGCCTGTACTATACTTCTTTCACCTAAAAATTTGTTGATCAAAAAGTGCCCATCTAACAGGAAAATAATGAGCTAGCAGTCATGATGCATTAACCAAAAAAATACACATAGCTAAAATTAGCAATGTTTTGTGTGTAGCCACTCTAAATGACTATTACTGTAGAAGAGCTATGTGCTCTAGCCTCACCTTGCTTTTGTTTACAAGCAGCTAGCCAGACAGTGCATTCAAAATTCTTTTAATATGTATTTTTTTATCAATACATTGGCCATTTCCCACCAAGGCAAGGTGTTTTATGCTATAATTACATAATAATGGCTTATCAGAAGTGTTATTTTGCCTTTTTACCTGTGTGATACTCATTATAAAAATAATTCCATTAATTGAAACATCTTTTATCTTAACCACTTTAAAAAAATAAGCAGTACTGTATAAGATAAACCAGTAATATTTCTTTATTACTTTCAGAATGACCTAAGACTATAAGACAGAGGTGCAAAGAAATAACTCACAAGCATTTGTGTCATTGGCTACGGCAATAATGCCCATGAGACGGGTGACGCCAGTGCGTAACTTGACAACTTCTTCAGAAGTGTATTTGTTTGCTCGAACCACAGCATGAAGCACCCAGTCCGTCCAGAAGATGTAATCCCCATAGATGGCCAAATCAAATGGATGACTTGGAACATTCTTCAGTAATATCTGTTTTATATATATAAAAAAAGACCTAAGTTATCCTTACAAATTAGCAGAAAAAATACTATGACAAAACTTGAATATGTAAAATATTAAGAAATACTCAGGTTAAATGTACGATGATGTCAAGTAACTCTGGTTAATAATTTTGCTGCTATTAAAAATAAACAGAAGATAAAACACATTAAACATTCACACCAGTGTCATCCACCCCATCAGACACCACAATGAAGGATCATTATCCACATACAGTACAACAGAAGATGACAATTTTGATTTTCCATCCTTGGAATAAAATATTTAATACATCATTTGCATATAGCCATTGTAAATAATGTATATTTTTTACCACATGAGCTAAATCCCATCAAGGTAGGGTGACCTAAAGAATTAAACAGTATACATTCATCATGACACATTCAACAACTGTCTTGCCAGAAACCTGCAGGTATTACAATTCAAATGACACTTCCAACTGCAATGCTCCAGTGAAAATAAGTCACTAGCCCATGGCTGGGCTCTGGGAGTAGGAAGACTTTCGAAACTTATCAAAGGTATATTGAAGGTATACAGCAGCTGTCTCCCAATGTGGCAGGGTGACCCAAAAAATAAGAAACACATTCACCATCATTCACTCCATCACTGTCTTGCCAGAAGCATGTCGATGCTACAGTTCAGTGTCCCTCCAAACTGTAAAATCTCTGCCCCTCCTTCAGTGTACAGGCACTGTACTTCCCACCATTGGCCATCATTAGAAAACAGAAGAGGAGATATGAAATCAATAACAACTTTACTTAATGCTATGAGAAAACACATTATGGAAATCTTTTTCAATAAGCAATGGGGAGGAAAACATGACACGCTCAAAAAATTCAAACAAAGATTTGTAAAGCAGATATGTTTTGAGAGATTCTGAGAAGTTGGTGGAGGTACAGTGGACCCCCGGAGTTCGTCATTAATTCGTTCCAGAATGCTGCTCAAGTGCCGTTACCAAACGAATTTGTTCCCATAAGGAATAATGTAAATTAGATTAGTCCTTTTAGACCCCCAAAAATACACTTACAAAAGCACTTACAAAAAATACACTTACAAAATTGTTCGAGTTTGGAGCAGTACGAATTCCGGGGGTCCACTGTATTTGGGAGTTTTTTTTTTTTCAAAAAGTCGGCCGTCTCCCACCGAGGCAGGGTGACCTAAAAAGAAAATACTTTTCATCATCATTCAACACTTTCACCTTACTCATACATAATCACTGTCTTTGCAGAGGCACTCAGATACTACAGTTTAGAATAGTCCCTTCAAACTGTCACTATCCCAGACTCTCCTTTAAAGTGCAGGCATTGTACTTCCCATTTCCAGGACTCAAGTCCAACTAAATCAATTAACTGGTTTCCCTGAATCCCTTCACTATATATTACCCTGCTCACACTCCAACAGCTCGTCAGGTCCCAAAAACCATTCGTCTCCATTCACTCCTATCTAACATGTTCACACACGCTTGCTGGAAGTCCAAGCCCCTCGCCCACAAAACCTCCTTTTCCCCCCTCCCTCCAACCTTTTCGAGGACGACCCCTACCCCTCCTTCCTTACCCTACAGATTTGTATGCTCTCCAAGTCATTCTAATTTGATCCATTCTCTCTAAATGACCAAACCATCTCAACAACCCCTCTTCAGCCCTCTGACTAATACTTTTAGTAACTCCACATCTCCTCCTAATTTCCACACTCCAAATTCTCTGCATAATATTTACACCACACATTGCCCTTAGACAGGAAATCTACACTGCCTCCAGCCTCCTCCTCGCTGCAGCATTTATAACCCAAGCTTCACACCCATATAAGAGTGTTGGTACCACTATACTTTCATACATTCCCTTTTTTGCCTCCATAGATAACGTTCTCCATGGGGAAGTGGAATAGAATTCTTCCTCTGTAAGAGGCGACTAAAATGCCGGGAGCAAGGGGCTAGTAACCCCTTCTCCTGTATATATTACTAAATGTAAAAGGAGAAACTTTCGTTTTTCCTTTTGGGCCACCCTGCCTCGGTGGGAAATGGCCGACGTGTTGAAAGAAAGAAGAAAGATAACGTTAGAAAAGAGATCGAACCACGGACACTGTTGTGAAGCGAGAGCGTTGCCTAACAGGCCATGGGACTGCACAAACCACACACACACACCAAAAAACCACAATCACAGATACAGTACCTCAATGCACCACTCACCTTTTTTCCTTCATCAATTCTATGGTTAACCTCATCCTTCATAAACCCATCTGCTGACAAGTCAACTCCCAAATATCTGAAAACATTCACTTCTTCCATACTCCCTCTCCAATGTGATATCCAATTTTTCTTTATCTAAATTGTTTGATACCCTCATCACCTTACTCTTATCTTTGTTCACTTTCAACTTTCTACCTTTACACACCCTCCCAATCTCGTCCACTAACCTTTGCAACTTTTCTTTAGAATCTCCCATAAGCACAGTATCATCAGCAAAAAGTAACTGTGTCAACTCCCATTTTGTACTTGATTCCCATAATTTAATCCCACTCCTCTCCCAACACCCTAGCATTTACTTCTTTTACAACCCCATCTATAAATATATTAAACAACCATGGTGACATCACACATCCCTGTCTAAGACCTACTTTTACCAGAAAGTAATCTCCCTCTCTCCTACACACCCTAACCTGAGCCTCACTATCCTCATAAAAACTCTTTACAGCATTCAGTAACTTACTACCTATTCCATACACTTGCAACATTTGCCACATTGCTCCCCTATCCATTCTATCATATGCTTTATCTATATCCATAAATGCAATGAAAACTTCCCTACCTTTATCCAAATACTTTATCCAAATGGGAGGGTATATAAAAATAAAGGAAATGAACAGTGAACATAGAAAAGAGCAAGGCAATGAGAGGAAAAAGTATGGGCACTGAAAGACTGGACAGAAGATTGGAGGGAAGTGTATGGAGGAAGTGAATGCAGTTGAACCTGTCGGCAGATGATCTATATAAGGTGAAGTGAACCATAGAATAGATGAGGGAAAAATGGTGGGCAGTGTGTTGAGGCATCTGTGGACTGAAAGAAGTTTGTCTCTGGAGACAGAGAAGGTAATTCACCAGCATACAGTGGTATTGTAGCAAGACTTTTTTATGAGTGTGAGGCATGGGATGAAAATGTTGTAGCCAAGAGAAGGCTGGAGGCAATAGAGATGTTATGCCTGAGAGCAATGGGTTGCAAATATAATATACATTGAATCTGAAGCACAGAAATTATAAGACAGTATGGAGTTACCAAGAGTATATTCCAGAGGGTGAGGCGGGGTTGTTGAGGTGGTTTAGGAATTAAGAGAGAATGGAACAGACTTAGATGATAAAGAGAACTGAAAATTCTGAGATGGGAGGAAGGAGGGATAGGGGTCATCCTAGAAAGGAAGGGTGGGGGGGTCATCCTAGGAAGGAGGGGTAGGAGTAATCCTAGGAAGGAGGGGAAGGGGTCATCCTAGGAAGGAGGGGTAGGAGTCAAGCTAGGAAGGAGGGGTAGGGGTCATCCTAGGAAGGAGTCATAGGGGTCATCCTAGGAGGGGTAGGGGTCTTCCTAGGAAGGAGAGGTAGGGGGGTCATTCTAGGAAGGCTTGGAAAGAGGGGATAAAGGAAGTTTTGAGTGCTAGAGGCTTAAGAATCCATCAGGCTTTTGTGAGTGTGTTAAATTGGAGTGAATGCAGCAAAGTGGTTTTGATGGCTTGACATGCTGTTGGCATGTGAGCAAGGTAATATTTATGGAGGAGTTCAGGGAAACTTGTTAACCAGACTTGAATCCTGGAGGTAGGAAATACAGTGCCTGCACTCTGAAGAAGAAGTGGGAATACTGCAGTGTGATAGGTCATTTGAGTTGTAATATCCAGAGGCTTCTGGCAAGCCAGCTATTGAATGAATGATGGTGAAAGTGTTTCCTTCTCTGAGTGGCCATACCTCAGTTGGGATGGCTGTTATGTTAAAATACCAAACAGAAAAAGTGTAATCTTACCACTCTGTCTGAGCCATCCAGATTACACCTCTCAATCTTGTCAAGTCTTGCATCTCCCCAGTAGAGTTTCTGAGCCATATGATCAATAGCCAAGCCATTAGGCATCTTGATGAGAGTGGTCACTATTGACTCCACACGAAGGCCGCTCACTAGAGATCGCTGAATGGAAGGAGCCTCGGAATTCCAGTTAGTCCAGTAGATCTGGCTGGTGAGAGTTTGTAAACACTTTTCTGTATTATATATCCTTTAACACACAACAACTGTTTATAGCACCATTTTAAGACAAAAAAAAAATAATGCAGCAGAAAATTTGAAAATAAGAGTCACCATACATAATAAAAGGCAATTAAAAGCCTGATTAAAAATACTTGGGCTATTCTGGAGAAAGAGCTTTATGTATTCACCAAAAACCTGCACCTCAGAAAACTTTATGACGACCTTTCAGAAAGTCTGTCCTAGACCATTGTTAAATCACCCTGAGGCAAGAACCTGAAGAAGGCCAGTGATTGTGGTTTTTTGGTGTGTGTGTGTGTGGTTTGTGCAGTCCCGTGGCCTGTTAGGCAACGCTCTCGCTTCACAACAGTGTCCGTGGTTCGATCTCTTTTCTAACGTTATCCATGGAGGCAAAGAAGGGAATGTACGAAAGTATAGTGGTACCAACACTCTTATATAGGTGTGAAGCATGGGCTGCAAATGCTGCAGCGAGGAGGAGGCTGGAGGCAGTGGAGATGTCCTGTCTAAGGGCAATGCGTGGTGTAAATATTATGCAGAAAATTCGGAATGTGGAAATTAGGAGAAGGTGTGGAGTTACTAAAAGTATTTGTCAGAGGGCTGAAGAGGGGTTCTTGAGGTGGTTTGGTCATTTAGAGAGAATGGATCAAATTAGAATGACTTGGAGAGCGTATAAATCTGTAGGAAAGGAAGGCGGGTAGGGGTCGTCCTAGAAAGGTTGGAGGGAAGGGGTAAAGGAGGTATTGTGGGCGAGGGCTTGGACTTCCAGCAAGCATGTGTGAGCGTGTTAGATAGGAGTGAATGGAGACGAATGGTTTTTGGGACATGACGATCTGTTGGAGTGTGAGCAGGGTAACATTTTGTGAAGGGATTCAGGGAAACCAGTTAATTGATTTAATTGGACTTGAGTCCTGGAAATGGGAAGTACAATGCATGCACTTTAAAGGAGGGGTCTGGGATAGTGACAGCTGGGAGGGACAATTCTCAACTGTCGTATCTGAGCTCCTCTGCAAAGACAGTGATTATGTATGAGTGTGGTGAAAGTGTTGAATGATGATGAAAGTATTTTCTTTTTGGGGATTTTCTTTCTTTTTGGGTCACCCTGCCTCGGTGGGAGACGGCCGACTTGTTGAAAAAAAAAATAAAAGTGTGTGGTTCTTGATCAAGGGAATCAGAGCTATCATCCACTTCCCTGGATCAATTCTGACTGACCCCTATTCCCAATTCTCCAGGAGCTGCATGTTCCCTACTGGTTTTGCATTTCCCATAAATATAATAATTTTTTTTTTTTTTTCAACAAGTCGGCCGTCTCCCACCGAGGCAGGGTGACCCAAAAAAAGAAAATCCCCAAAAGAAAAACTTTCATCATCATTCAACACTTTCACCACACTCATACATAATCACTGTCTTTGCAGAGGAGCTCAGATACTACAGCTGAGAAAAGTCCCTCCCAGCTGTCACTATCTCAGACCCCTCCTTTAAAGTGCAGGCATTGTACTTCCCATTTCCAGGACTCAAGTCCAACTAAATCAATTAACTGGTTTCCTGAATCCCTTCACACAATGTTACCCTGCTCACACTCCAACAGATCGTCATGTCCCAAAACCATTCGTCTCCATTCACTCCTATCTAACACGCTCACACATGCTTGCTGGAAGTCCAAGCCCTCGCCCACAAAACCTCCTTTACCCCTTCCTCCAACCTTTTCTAGGACGACCCCTACCCCGCCTTCCTTCCCCTACAGATTTATACGCTCTCCAAGTCATTCTACTTGATCCATTCTCTCTAAATGACCAAACCACCTCAACAACCCCTCTTCAGCCCTCTGACAAATACTTTTAGTAACTCCACACCTTCTCCTAATTTCCACATTCCGAATTTTCTGCATAATATTTACACCACACATTGCCCTTAGACAGGACATCTCCACTGCCTCCAGCCTCCTCCTCGCTGCAGCATTTGCAACCCATGCTTCACACCCATATAAGAGTGTTGGTACCACAATACTTTCGTACATTCCCTTCTTTGCCTCCATGGATAACGTTTTTGTCTCCACAGATACCTCAATGCACCACTCACCTTTTTCCTTCATCAATTCTATGGTTAACCTCATCCTTCATAAACCCATCTGCTGACACATCAACTCCCAAATATCTGAAAACATTTACTTCTTCCATAATCCCTCTCTCCAATGTGATATCCAATTTTTCTTTATTTAAATCGTTTGATACCCTCATCACCTTACTCTTATCTATGTTCACTTTTAACTTTCTACCTTTACACACTCTCCCAAACTCGTCCACTAACCTTTGCAACTTTTCTTTAGAATCTCCCATAAGCACAGTATCATCAGCAAAAAGTAACTGTGTCAACTCCCATTTTGCATTTAATTCTCCATAATTTAATCCCACCCCTCTCCCCAACACCCTAGCATTTACTTCTTTACAACCCCATCTATAAATATATTAAACAACCATGGTGACATTACACAACCCTGTCTAAGACCTACTTTTACCGGAAGTAATCTCCTCTCTCCTACACACCTAACCTGAGCCTCACTATCCTCATAAAAACTCTTTACAGCCTTCAGTAACTTACTACCTATTCCATACACTTGCAACATTTGCCACATTGCTCCCCTATCCACTCTATCATATGCCTTTTCTAAATCCATAAATGCAATAAAAACTTCTCTACCTTTATCTAAATACTGTTCACATATATGCTTCACTGTAAACACTTGATCTACACATCCCCTACCCACTCTAAAGCCTCCTTGCTCATCTGCAATCCTACTCTCTGTCTTACCTCTAATTCTTTCAATAATAACCCTGCCATACACTTTACCTGGTATACTCAGTAAACTTATTCCCTATAATTTTTACACTCTCTTTTATCCCCTTCCTTTATATAAAGGAACTATACATGCTCGCTGCCAATCCCTAGGTACCTTCCCCTCTTTCATACATTTATTAAACAAAAATACCAACCACTCCAGCACTATATCCCCCCCTGCTTTTAACATTTCTGTCATGATTCCGTCAATTCCAGCTGCTTTACCCCCATACAGTAATAATAATAATCATACAAGCATTAAAAATGATGATGATAATAATAATAATAATAATAATAATACACTTGTACATTTTTACCCACTTTAGCATTAAGATCCCCAACCACAATTACTCTCTCACTTGGTTCAAAACTCCCCACACACTCACTCAACATTTCCCAAAATCTCTCTCTCTCCTCTACACTTCTCTCTTCTCTCAGGTGCATAAACACTTACTATAACCCACTTTTCACATCCAACCTTTATTTTACTCCACATAATCCTTGAATTTATACATATATATTCCTTCTTTACCTGCCATAACTGATTATTCAACAATATTGCCACTCCTTCTTTAGCTCTAACTCTATTTGAAACCCCTGACCTAATCCCATTTATTTCTCCCCACTGAAACTCTCCTACCCCCTTCAGCTTTGTCTCACTTAAAGCCAGGACATCCAGCTTCTTTTCATTCATAACATCTACAATCATCTCTTTCTTATCATTCGCACAACATCCACGCACATTCAAACATCCCACTTTCACGGTTTTCTTCTTTTTCTTTTTAGTAAGCTATACAGGAAAAGGGGTTACTAGCCCATTGTTCCCGGCATTTTAGTTGACTTTTACAACACGCATGGCTTACGGAGGAAAGATTCTTATTCCACTTCCCCATGGATATGAAAGGAAAAGCAATAAGAACAAGAACTATTAAGATAAAATCAAAGAAAACTCAGATGAGTGTGTATATATAAACGTGTACATGTTTGCGTAGCGTAACCTAAGTGTAAGTAGAACTAGCAAGACGTACCTGAAATCTTGCATGTTTATGAGACAGAAAAAAGACACCAGCAATCCTACCATCATGTAAAATAGTTTCAGGTTTCTGTTTCACAGTCACCTGGCAGGATGGTAGTACTTCCCTGGGTGGTTGCTGTTTACCAACCTACTACTACTCTTATATTAAGTACAAATAAGCATTCAGTACAACTTGCTGTCAGTACATACAGGTCACAGCTGTCCACAACAATGCCTCGTGGTTTATCAGAAGCACTCAGATGAACAATCTTCTCAACTTTGTGTGTCCGAGATGGGTTAACACTCATGCGATTGATGGTAGCATCAGATTGACAGGTCCAATAGAGATCTTGTTCTTTTTCCTCAAATGCTAGACCTTCTACTGATCCTTGTCCTATAAAAAAAAAATCCTACAATCATAAAACATATAATTGAAAATATTAGATTAGGGTTTTCTTTGCAATGGAACTATTTTCAAGAGGAGTTAGTAGTACGTCAACCATTGGAAGAATAAAAAAAAATATACAATAGAATACTGAAGATGGGACACCACAATCTTATTTCTGCTGGTACACCTACAAACAGGTAATCACAACACACATAATGTGTTGCCTCTGATTACTACCATAATCAGAAGAATGATACTCTGAGTACAGTACAGGCATACCTCGCTTTAAAGTGCTTAGCTTTTCAATTCTATTCATTATTTTCAGTGCTTGCCTTGGTCTTTAGAGGGTTTTCAATGGTTATGCACATTTTTTAATTATTTTTACTTTTGCAGCATTTTTTTAGTCTAGTACTATTGCGCACTTAATAAATGATAGTGTAAACATGTTTTTAGGATTTCATATGCACTGGCAAGTGAAAAAAAAGGCTATGGTTCACTTTAAGATGATATTGACTTTACGGTGGCAGTCTGGACCTAACCCATCATATTAGCCAGGTATGCATGCATCATGAAATACCAATATCTTCTAGGACTTACTTTCAACTAAAATTGAATGGTTTGCCCCACTGAAATGAACAGTGTTGATGCTGCCCCTTTGGATGTCAGAGTAGTAGAGACGCTTGTTGGCATAATCAAATGTCAGACTGATGGCATTTTTCATATAATCAGACGTGATCTTCTTAAGAGGAGTATTTGGGTTATTTTCATCAAACATGTGAATGCTGTCTATGCTGTCGATGCTGGAGAACATCAGGAATGCCTCGTAATCTAAAATACAAAAAAAATTAATGTAAAACTATATCAGTGTTATTCTAAAAGACATTGTACAAGAATCTTATTATTATTACATTCAGAGGCAATTGCTAAACCAGAAGTTATATAGCATTTGGGGAATGATTGGTAATCAGGTTTGATCCAAGGTAAGGGAAGGTAACTCCAATTGTTTAGAGCTGGAGCTCTTTACCAGCATCAAATAATAATAAATATATTAATGAACATGCACTAAACCAATATGAGTCATACAGCATTGTAAGGAGGAGTGTCCAGGGTAGCATTTATAGTTGGCAGTTAGTGATGAAAGGGGGGGGGGACAAAATCAAAGTTGGTGCAGCAGCATCAAAGCATCCCTCAAAATATGGCCAGGTCTGAACTGATGATTATCTAAAATCACACTGGAAAAGAATTCTTCCTCCCTAAGTCATGCGTATTGTAAGAGGTGACTAAAATGCCAGGAACAAGGGGCTAGTAACCCCTTCTCCTGTATAAAGTACTAAATGTAAAAAACAAAAACCTTTGTTTTTCTTTATAGGTCATCCTGCCTCGGTGAGCCTGCTGGTACGTAAAACAAAAATCCCGTGTTGTATCTGGAGTTATATAATAAAATAACCTTCAAACATTACACAGTGTACAAGAGTATAAGCTGAGCAATATCCATGTAAGATGATCAACCGTACCTCAATTACTTTAATATTTTCTGAGGATGAATAATTGCAAAATAGATTACAGGATAAGAGGTCACATTAGTGAAGTATCAGCTGCTTCTCCATCTGCAAACATTACAGTCACTCCTCACTTAGCGACATACTCGTTTACTGACTACTTGGAGTTACGGCCAATATGCAAACCTAAGTAATGTACAGCCTCTCCTCACTTAACAACGGAGTTTTGTTCCTAAGTCCACGTCAGTAAACGAATTCATCACTAAGTGAGGAGCAGACTATAATGGTAGTGGGTTTGTGTCAATCATCTTTGATATTGTTTTAATGTCACCTTCGCACCATTTATAACATTTCTGGTATATTTTTAAATGTTTATACAGCAGTGTACTGTATACTGCAATAAACAGAGTAGAGGAAATCAGCTCTAATATATATTATTTAGGTATGCATACTGGTCCAAGAGCCCGTCGTAAGTCTGAGTCATCGGTAAACGAGTACGTCGCTAAGTGAGGAGAGGCTGCATATTAGAGCTGATTTCCTCTGTTCTGTTTATTACAGTATACAGTACACTGCTGTATAAACATTTAAAAATATACTAAAAATGTTATAAATGGTGCAAAGATGACATTTAAAAAATATCTAAAGAGGGTTGACACAAACCCACTACCAGTACAGTATGATCCTCGCTTAACGACCAATTCGCCTACCGACCAACTCTTAGGAACGGAACTTGGTCGTTAAGTGAGGAGAGGCTGTATAATTATTATGTTCACAGGGAAGCACTAAAACTATAAAGGCTGTTCAGTAACTGGGAAATGGAAGGTTATCAGATTTGGTCTGAGAGGGGAGTACCAGTTCCTTGGATCAGGAGCCTTTCAAAATCAAGAAAGTGGACAAACACTGAAATACCAAATGAATAAACTGTTTCTCAGCCAGCTGCTGTACTCAAAGAAATGTATAAATGCAATTTTTTTGTTATAAATTTGTATACCCAGTATTTATGGTTGTTTTTATTTTAGATGGTATTCTAAGATGAGATAAGATTTGTTCACATTTTTAACCTGGAGAGTTAGCCAACCAGGATAACCCAATAAAGTTAGTGTTTCATCGAGGACTGTCTGTCTTATTTCCATTGTGGTCCTTCAATCTTGTCCCCCAGGATGCTACCCACATCACTCCGCTAACACCCAGGGATCTACCATATTTTACGGCGAACAAGATGCTCCAGTGTCGAGGAACCCAACCCCCCCATTCTGACTGGCTAAATTTTGGAAAAAAAAAAAAAAGAATAAACAGTACTTCAGCCTTTAAGATGCTGGGTAAATTTATAAGACCTTTAAAAAAAAATAGCATTTTCAATGTCATAAAATGCAGTATACTTACTGTTAGGTGAACAGGGACAGCAGGTGTTAGAAAACATGCCCAACATTCCCACCCGTGCCAGGGACTGAACCATGGACACTCAGTGTAAGGTGAGTGCGCTGCCTACCAAGCCACAGAGTTTTAATACTTGAAGAATACTATCATGTTCCTTACAAAGAACTTATGGATGATTATCATGTTTTTTTTCCTGCTATCAGCCACTAAGAGTACTATATGCATAATGCTTCTCCTTATAACTCATATTTCTTTGCTCTGGGAACCATTTTATCACTTGTAACTTGACTTTCGTGCTTGTTTACGCATTTCTTTTGGTGTGAACACTACCACTGCAGCAAACTCAAAAATTGGCTTGACATTCATTTTTTATTTGTACGTATATCTAAAAAGCAATTTTATAGTGAAACAGCATAGTACAGTGGACCCCCGAGTTTCGTAAAAACTTCACTCCTGAAGTCTGCTCAAGTGCCATTACCGAACGAATTTACTCCCTTAAGGAAAAATTTCACGTAGGTTAGTCTATTTCAGACCCCCAAAAATACACTTCCACAAGAACTTACAAAATTATACTTACATAATTGCACGATTTCCGGGGTATTCGTTAACCGAGGGTCCACTGTATAGGAGTTTCTTGGGATTTTACTAACATGATCTTACTGTGAGTTTCTCTTGTTAATGATGATTCCTGGGTCCTCTATTTTGTCTGATTATTATTATTACAATCAGAACTAAGTGCTAAACCCACCAGGGTCATACAGCTTTTTGTCAGATGCTATGAATATTTTATCATAAGCTATATTGTGTGTGGCCTATTTTTGCTTTCTCCTATTTTTATTATATACACTTATCCACAATTAATGCCAACATCCATCATTCTACTTGTTCAATCTTTGTATTATTAACAAACATGTTCATGTAGATTACTTATTACCTCTGAAAAGTTATTGAATATCAGCATCGTGCCATTTTCTATTTGTCTGCCAGTGTATTTTCACAGTGTCATTAAATGTCATTCATTCTTGTAAAAAATATGTACCTTATGGAATTAAAGTATTATTATTATTATTAAGTAGCAAAATGCCAAAGATATTTCAAAGAATACCTTTGACATACTGTACCTTAGATGGGATCCGAGTTTTTCTACTCCCAGAGCCCGGCCTTGGGCCAGGCTGGTCTGGCATTTACCTGGTCAACCAGGCTGTTGCTGCTGGTGTCCCACTGACCCACATATCCATCACAGACCCATGGTGGTATTTTAAGACCCATGGTGGTATTTTAAACATACAAAAAAATCTTGTACACAGTTAAAGTAAAGTTTTTTAAAGGTTGCTTATTCAAACTTCTACCCCTGTTTACCCAGCCATTGTTACATAGAGAAAATATCTTCCCTGTTAATGTCAGATTAAGTTAGATTAGGTAAAGTTACGATAGATTAGGTGAAGGCATTCAAAATCAACCTAATGTAAGTAAACCTAATAAAATTTTTGACAAAATATTATCAGGAAGGATGTTATCTCTACATAACAACAGCCAGGTAACAGTGAGAGAACACTTGAATAAACATTATTATATATTATTTTTTAAGACATTGGCCATCTACCATCAAGGTAGGGGACCCAAAAAGAAGAAACTTTCATTATCATTTTCACTATCACTCACTCCATCACAGTCTTGCCAGAGGTGTGCTGATATTACAGTTCAGATGCTCCTCCAAACTGCAAATGTCCTCACCCTCCCTCAGAGCACAGGCACTGTACTTCCCACTTCCAGGACTCAAGTCTGGTTAACCAGTTTCCCCTGAATCCCTTCATAAATGTTACTTTTCTCAGACTCCAACAGCACGTCAAGTCAAAAAAACCACCTGCCTTCACTCACTCTTATCTAACATGTTCACACATGCCTGCTAGATGTCCAAGCCCATTGCATACAAAACCTCCTTTACTCCCTCCCTTCAACCTTTCCTAGGGTGACCCTTACCCTGCCTTCCCTCCACTTCAGAGCCATACATTCTTCATTTCATCCTATCATTATTATATTCTCAAAAACTCTAAACCCATAGGAATCCTTCAGTGATCCACTTGGATAACTGTTATAAAACTAACATTCTTCTCAAATGCATATTTAATTAACTTTTCACACATTCTATAAAGTGGGAAGTGTGTTTCGTTAATGGGATAGCAAGTTGATGTGTAATAAAGGTTCAGTTTTTGTTACTGAATGTATGTGCTTTTATATATTTTGAGAGTTAGGAGGAATGGCCTTTAATACTTGGAAAAAATAACAACTTGTATCTTTAGTTGTTTTGCATTCAGGCAACTTCTAATTAAGTGCAGTATTTTATTATTTTTGAATTGTTTTCTTGGAAAGATTTGGTCTAAGTGATGTTGTTGTAACCTTGAAGTTTCCTTGTACACTAAGTTCTCTTCATTAGTTCTTCCTTGTCTATGACCTGAATGAAGGTTGGTCAAATAAGCCTCTTTCTTTCTCATATAATTCAACATACCAATACACTACTATAAGATCTCTATTGCTGAAACTGTCTGGACATTTTGCCAGTTTGATGTAACTTTCTAAACATTTTGCCAGTTTGATGCAATTTAATTTTTCTTAATGTTCATCATGAAACAAAATTTCAGTACAACCAAAACTGATTATTGTTTCTCTGTTAACATTCTTTGTTGCTTTTAATCTACATTAATAATATCCGAGATGATCCTTTCATTTTATTTTGTCTGTTTCCTTATTTCTTGCATGTCTTTCCTTTATCTTGGATTTTCTAAGAGTCAGTCTCCCACTGCATGGTTATTATTGTTCACCTCAAATGCTTATGTTTTTTCTTTTTACTTTTTGCTTCATATCATTTAGTTTCATTCCTAACACCTCTAATTCTTCCTTTATTTCACCTGAGTTGTTAATGTGTAGGATTCTGTGGTGTAGATTTCAAGTCAAATCCCAAGACATTTCATATGTTCAATGTTTAAGGCTTCTCTACAGCACATATGAACAATTTGCCAAATATTTATGCATGTCAGTTTAGCTACCATTTGAGCAGGAGTAATTCTAGTATTCAATACAAATAACACATGCCATTTTAATGGTTTTTTTTTGCACAATGTTAAAAACTACAAACAGAAAAATAACTTTATTGCTATAAATACAGATATTTTTTATATACATCCATACAAAATCACAGCTAAAGTTTTAATTTATAGTTAGTTCTCTCTTATAAAGCCCCTCTATCCGGAGCAATTTTTGTAAATAAGACTGAAAAAGTGCATCTTAAATTGACAAGTATGGAGAAAATCTTCTTGGTACATGTTATTAAATTTTTGATGAATTGGTTTTCAATTGTTTTTGAAAAATTGCACTATACAGAATAGCTTAAAATACAGAGCTGATTATACTACATACGTATTACCATATTTTATGGTGAACGAGGTACTCAATGTCGGACGCCCTCCCTAATTCTGATTGGCTTAATTGGGAAGAAAAAGATAAATGGTACTGTGGCCTCCAAGATGCTTGGTAAATTTTCGAGACTGATTTTAGAAAAAATAGCATCTTCGACGCTGTAAAATACGGTGATTAAGAGATTAAATGAAAGAAACAGCCATTCTCCCATTTTTGGTGCCTCAAGCACAGGGCACACAGGCAAATGCCAATGAAGTTCATAGTTTGAGTTGACTCTGCATTTTAATGAAGCAATAAAATAAGATTTATCTGGATTTTAACCCAGAGGGTTAGTCACCCAGGATAACCCAAGAAAGGCAGTGCATCATCGAGGATTGTCTGTCTTATTTCCATTGGGGTCCTTCAATCTTGTTCCCCAGGATGCCACCCACACCACTCCAGTAACACCCAGGTACTTACTTACTACTAGGCAAACAGACACAGCAGGTGTTAGAAAACATGCACAGCATTTCCACCTGTGTCAGGGATCAAACCACGAGCACTTAGCATGAAGGCAAGAGGTGCATTGCCACCGCCTGCTCACACAGATACAAGAACTGTCAATGGGAAAAGATTAACCACCTCACAGGCAGTGTTTCCACAAATAGCCGAGTCCACCTGATCTGATATCTACAAGCATAATTTTTAACAATGCTATGTAAAGTATAAACTTCATAATATCTGTACACAAACATCTGAAGGCCCAGGATATCTCTATCTAGCTCCAGTAGGCAATGCTAGACTGAATCATGCAATTGTCTTATTACAAAAGAAATTTATTATCACAAGATCTTGTGATTATTTCATGTAGAAAAATCTAATGGGAGAAAATCTGAAAATTTTCAGGCAAAGCAATTTGAATCTAATTAATTATCTTCATACTCAAGGAGAAGTGTCAAATCCACAGCAGTTGCACAGTGTCTGTGAATCCAGTTGAGCTTCTTCAATCAGCTTCAAAATATTCGTAGGAAAAGAAAGATTCAGTGTAACACATCATATTATGGCCATCACCTGCATCAACCTTGCCTTCATTTATAAAATTATTACTCATCACAAAGTTATGTATAAAAACAACTTTTTAAGTACGTAATTTAAAATACAGGAATGGCCTCATGCATCAACTTAAGAGAGCACTCACTAAATAGTATATTAGAAATTTCCTGAAACTATAGTAGTTGTTCAGATAATGCAAGTACATAGCAAACATATAAATATGGTAACTGTACAAATCTTTTAATTAAAAACATTCAGCCAGGTTCAATAATCATTAGATTATGCATAATAATCATTAGGCATGAGTAGTACAAAAAAATGATGGATGGCAGTCCTCCAGAACAATATCGGCTCTAGATACATAAAAGCAAATGTCGAGGAAAAGGAGAAAATACGTCAGACTCCTGAGTCAGGAATCCACGTTTGCTGAGGCACCAATGTTAATATTATTTTGCTGTAAGTATGAGCCTCTTGAAAAAGTCCAATATATCTGAGAAAAGAACTGGATAACTTTAATTAATGCAGTAATAGTACAACTGTGAGGAATATTACACCAGACTGTGCTAATCCAAATAAACAAATAAAAACTAAAGCATAATTATTACAAGCCCTTCTATAAACTATTATTTGCCTTAAAACATCAAACAATAGCCACTAGAACATACACAAGAGAATAGTGGACCCCCGAGTTTCGACCACCTCCCAACTCGAACAATTATGTAAGTGTATTATTGTAAGTGCTTTTGTAAGTGTATTTTTGGGGGTCTGAAACGGACTAACCTACTTTACATTATTTCTTATAGGAACAAATTCATTGGTAATGGCACTTGAACAGCATTCTGGCGATTTTGGGGACCATCGTAACTCGAGGTGCCACTGTATATATATATTTTTTTTTTAACATGCTGGCCATCTCCCACCAGGCAGGGTGACCTGAATAAAAAAAACACTTTCACCAACTTTCACACTATCAATGTCTCTGGCAAAAAGTGAGTGCGAATGGTGATGAAAGTGTTTCTTTTCGGAGTTCCCTTGCCTCAGTGGGAGACAGCCAGCATGTTAAAAAAAATTACGTATGTTTGAAAATAAAATAATTTTAGAGAGGACAATATGTGCTCTGAACATTATAAATTAATGAAATTTATGTCATGTGGAACTTATATAATCTAAATTTATATACAGTACTGTACTTCATGGAGTATTTATGTAAATTATTTTGTGCAATTCTTTTTTACTGTAGAATTTATGTTTTTTTTTTTTTTTTTTTTTAACACATCGGCCGATTCCCACCAAGGCAGGGTGGCCCGAAAAAGAAAAACTTTCATCATCATTCACTCCATCACTGTCTTGCCAGAAGGGTGCTTTACACTACAGTTATAAAACTGCAACATTAACACCCCTCCTTCAGAGTGCCGGCACTGT
Source organism: Cherax destructor (assembly GCA_009830355.1). Lineage (NCBI taxonomy): Eukaryota > Metazoa > Arthropoda > Malacostraca > Decapoda > Parastacidae > Cherax > Cherax destructor. The sequence goes on along the minus strand of WNWK01007327.1, from coordinate 72,497 downwards.
ACTTCCCATCTCCAGAACTCAAGTCCGGCCTGCCGGTTTCCCTGAATCCCTTCATAAATGTTACTTTGCTCACACTCCAACAGCACGTCAAGTATTAAAAACTATATGCCTCCATTCACTCCTATCAAATACGCTCACACATGCTTGCTGGAAGTCCAAGCCCTCGCACACAAAACTTCCTTTACCCCTCCCTCCAACCTTTCCTAGGCCGACCCCTACCCCACCTTCCCTCCACTACAGATTTATACACTCTCGAAGTCACTCTGTCTCGTTCCATTCTCTCTACATGTCCAAACCACCTCAACAACCCTCCTCAGCTCTCTGGACAATCGTTTTGGTGATCCCGCACCTCCTCCTAATTTCCAAACTCCGAATTCTCTGCATTATATTCACACCACACATTGACCTCAGACATGACATCTCCACTGCCTCCAGCCTTCTCCTCGTTGCAACATTCATCACCCATGCTTCACACCCATATAAGAGCGTTGGTATAACTATACTCTCATACATTCCCTCTTTACTTCCATGGACAAGGTTCTTTGTCTCCACAGACTCAAGTGCTCCACTCACCCTTTTCCCTCATCAATTCTATGATTCACCTCATCCTTCATAGACCCATCCGCCGACATGTCCACTCCCAAATATCTGAATACATTCACCTCCTCCATACTCTCTCCTCCAATCTGATATCCAATCTTTCGTCACCTATTCTTTTTGTTATCCTCATCACCTTACTCTTTCCTATATTCACTTTCAATTTTCTTCTTTTACACACCCTACCAAATTCATCCACCAACCTCTGCAGCTTCTCTTCAGAATCTCCCAAAAGCACAGTGTCATCAGCAAAAAGCAACTGTGACAACTCCCACTTTGTATTTGCTTCTTTATCTTTTAGCCCAACACCTCTTGCCAAGACCCTCGCATTCACTTCTCTTACAACCCCATCTATAAATATATTGAACAACCACGGTGACATCACACATCCTTGTCTAAGGCCCACTTTTACTGGGAAATAGTCCCCTTCCCTCCTACACACTCTAACCTGAGCCTCACTATCCTCATAAAAACTCTTCACTGCTTTCAGTAACCTTCCTCCTATTCCATACACCTGCAACATCTGCCACATTGCCCCCTATCTACCCTATCATACGCCTTTTCCAAATCCATAAATGCCACAAAAACATCTTTACCCTTATCCAAATACTGTTCACCTATATGTTTCACTGTAAACACTTGGTCTACACACCCCTACCTTTCCTAAAGCCCCTTGTTCATCTGCTATCCTGCTTTCTGTTTTACTCTTAATTCTTTCAATAATAACTCTACCATACACTTTACCAGGTACACTCAACAGACTTATTCCCTATAATTTTTGCACTCTCTTTTGTCCCCTTTGCCTTTATACAAAGGAACAATACACGCTCTCTGCCAATCCCTAGGTACCTTACCCTCTTCCATACATTTATTAAATAATAGCACCAACCACTCCAAAATTATATCCCCACCTGCTTTTAACATTTCTATCTTTATCCCATCAATCCCAGCTGCCTTACCCCCTTTCATTCTACCCACTGCCTCACGAACTTCCCCTACACCCACAACTGGCTCTTCCACACTCCTACAAGATGTTATTCCTCCTTGCCCTACACACGAAATCACAGCTTCACTGTCTTCATCAACATTTAACAAATCCTCAAAATATTCTCTCCATCTTCCCGATACCTCTAACTCTCCATTTAATAACTCTCCTCTCCTATTTTTAACTGTCAAATCCATTTGTTCTCTAGGCTTCCTCAACTTATTAATCTCATTCCAAAACTTTTTCTTATTTTCAACAAAATTTGCTGATAACATCTCACCCACTCTCTCATCTGCTCTCTTTTACATTGCTTCACCACTCTTTTAACCTCTCTTTTCTCTCCATATACTCTTCCCTCCTTGCATCACTTCTACTTTGTAAAAACCTCTCATATGCTAACTTTTTCTCCTTACTACTCTTTTACATCATCATTCCACCAATCGCTCCTCTTCCCTCCCGCACCCACTCGCCTGTAACCACAAACTTCTGCTGAACACTCTAACACTACATTTTTAAATCTACCCCATACATTTTCGACCCCATTGCCTACACTCTCACTAGCCCATCTATCCTCCAATAGTTGTTTATATCTTACCCTAACTGCCTCCTCTTTTAGTTTATAAACCTTCACCTCTCTTTTACTTACTGATTCTATTTTCCTTGTATCCCATCTACCTTTTACTCCCACTGTAGCTATAACTAAAAAGTGATCTGATATATCTGTAGCCCTCTATAAACATGTACATCCTGAAGTCTACTCAACAGTCTTTTATCTACCAATACATAGTCCAACAAACTACTGTCATTACGCCCTACATCATATCTTGTATACTTATTTATCCTCTTTTTCTTAAAATATGTATTACCTATAACTAAACCCCTTTCTATACAAAGTTCAATCAAAGGGCTCCCATTATCATTTACACCTGGCACCCCAAACTTACCTACTACACCCTCTCTGCATGTTTCTCCCACTTTAGCATTTAGGTCCCCTACCACAATTACTCTCTCATTTGGTTCAAAAGTTCCTATACATTCGCTTAACATCTCCCAAAATCTCTCTCTCCTCTACACTCCTCTCTTCTCCAGGTGCATACACGCTTATTATGACCCACTTTTCGCATCCGACCCTTATTTTAATCCACATAATCCTTGAATTTACACATTTATATTCCCTCTTTTCCTTCCATAACTGATCCTTCAACATTATTGCTACCCCTTCCTTAGCTCTAACTCTCTCAGATACTCCTGACTTAATCCCATTTATTTCTCCCCACTGAAACTCGCCTACCCCTTCAGCTTTGTTTCGCTTAGGGCCAGGACATCCAACTTCTTTTCATTCATAACATCGGCAATCATCTCTTTCTTATCATCCGCACTACATCCACGCACATTCAGACAACCCAATTTTATAAAGTTTTTCTTCTTCTCGTTTTTAGTAGATTTGTACAGGAGAAGGGGTTACTAGCCCATTGCTCCCGGCATCTTAGTCGCCTCATACGACACGCATGGCTTACGGAGGAAAGATTCTTTTCCACTTCCCCATGGACAATAGAGAAAATAAAAAGAACAAGAGCTATTAAGAAAAAGAAGAAAAACCTAGATGTGTGTATGTATATATATGCATGTGTATGCCAGTGTAGTGTGACCTAAAGTGTAAGTAGAAGTAGCTAGATATACCTGTTATCCAGCGTGTTTATGAGACAGAAAAAAGACACCAGCAATCCTACCATCATGTAAAACAGTTTCAGGTTTCTGTTTCACAGTCACCTGGCAGGACGGTAGTACCTCCCTGGGTGGTTGCTGTCTACCAACTTTATGTATTTTGTAGAATTTAGTTTTGCAGTAGTCACGATCATTCTCCGTCAATTCTCAGTGCAGGAAATGTTTTTTGTAAATTCATTCACCAGACTTTTCATCATATTGTCCGGTGAACCATAAGTAACACACGTACTGCTTGACAACAAAGTCACCATTACCTGAGTCTCAGTGTCTTAACACCCTCCGGAAATATGTAAATAGTTGGAGCTTTAGCGATCTGAAAAGCTCTGCCATCTATTTTCCGATTTCTGGAGGAAGATACATGTATTGTATATGTTTTAGTATGATGTGAATTACTAAATATTGTCAGTAAGAATGTCTTGCTACTAAAGATAGTAATACAATTTTCAGAGTCAAATAGTACTAGGCCATTGTCAGTAAGAATGTCTTGCTACTAAAGACAGTAATACAATTTTCAGAGTCAAATAGTACTAGGCCATGGTGAAGGCAAGACCTAGCCACAACAGCAATAAACGCGTTAAGTTGAAACAAGGTACGCGTATACGATTGGCTGAATTCCATGGTTCCTCTATTTGAAAATAAACGTTGGGGTGGGAAGACCAGTCTGGGGTTGAAAGTGGGAGAGGCTGGGGGTAAGATGATGGCTTGGGAATCAGCAGTGAACTCTGGGAAGACATTTCAGTATCTGTGAGGTTGTGTAAGAATTTCCCATTTATTACAAAAATCCTGTTGATAATACAGCATTGATCTATAAACTTTAAATACCTTGTTATAAAATACTGATGGTGATATAATTATGTCCCTGAAATATTAACTCACCTTTAATTTTTATATCCTTAATGTTTGATAATTAGATTTATTAAACACGAGATAGTTGAGCAAGGTTTATATACATTTTTTACCACAATGGTCATTACCCATATGGTAGGGAAATACATATTATTAATAAACTGCAAATAACTTTTGTTAGCATTATTATATGTATTAACAAATAGGAGGGTTAAACCCATGGAGGCCCTTCAGCACTGATTTAAGTATACAGTGGAACCCCGGATTTCGCACACACCAGATATCGAACTTTTCGGATTTAGAACACTTTTTTGGGTGAAATTTGGCTTCGAATTTCGTACCTTGCCCCGGGAATCATATGTATCAGACGCATCCGCCCACCGGGAAGCCGTCTCAGTCTGGCTCTGTCACTGGTTGAGTGAGCATTCATCCAAAACATTTCGCAATTTTTGAGCTTGTTTATTGATTGCGACTGCGAAATAAGCCACCATGGGCCCAAAGAAAGTTCCTAGTGCCAGCCCTTTGGTAAAGGGCTGAGAGAGAGGGGAGAATGTGCCTTCTTCAGTGATTCTATGATACAGTGGTCCCCCGCCTAAGGAGCACCCCGGAAATCGTACAATTATGTAAGTATAATATTGTAAGTGCTTGTGAAAGTGTATTTTTGGTGGTCTGAAATAGACTAACCTATGTGACATTATTTCTTAAGGAAGTAAATTCGTTCGGTAATGGCACTTGAGCAGGCTTCTGGAATGAATTTTGCTCGTTAGGCGGGGGACCACTGTATGTACAATACTAAAGCAGCAGGAGTCGATAAAAGCTATAGCACCAGCCAGAGATAAAGTGTAACATTAACAGTGTAGCAAGTAAGTTAAGTGATTAAGAGATAGAAAAAGGATGACACGAAACTAACTCCTCCAATGTTGTTGGAGGTATGTAGGCCACTGACAACATACGCAATAACCACTTTATTTCTTTACATTCTCTAATATGTTTTTATACAATATTTCTTATAATTAAATTATGTACATTGTTTCAGTGTGACTAGTGGTGTTTCAGTGTGACTATTAGTGTAACTAGTGGTGGTGGCCGCTACCGCCGCCACCACCACCACTATACGGCTTATGCTGTCAGTAGCCCTGATAAACCCAATAACAACACCACCACCACCATTAGTCACATACGTAATGACATTTTATTCATTCTAGAGTATATATCATGTTTCTATGTTATTAATATTGTTTATTATGTCATATTAGATGAATTGTGAGATAAATAAGCCGTAGAGTTGATATTAGCATCATATTTAAGTATTTTGTCCTGCCTCCAAACAATAAACTCTCCTCCCTCTCCCCTCCTCGCCGTTTTCCATACGCCAACAAGAGTCTTCAATAAAAGTAAAAGTGATGTTAAATGTTCATTTATCCATTTCATTAGAGCTTTATATTTATTTCTCATTGTTTTTTGTATGTAAAACTATACATAGTTATTCTTTAAAAAATGTATTTTTTGTTAATATTTTTGGGTGTCTGGAACAGATTATAATTGTATTTACATTATTTCTTATGGGAAATATTACTTCCAGAACGACCTTCTGGAACGGATTAAGTACAAAATCTGGGGTTTCACTGTATTGTGATATTCACATAAAGCACTAAACCTGTATGGATCATACAGTGCTGCACGGTACAGGGTAGACATGGATTGCATGGGGAAGAGATGGAAATGGTGAGGTAAGAACCTCAAATGAAACAGTGGTAACCTGTGATTTACCAGTGACTGGGTTTCAGGCTTCTTCTACCCCTAGATCCCAGCCTGAGGCCAAGTTTCCTGTTGACCACCTGGTCATCCAGGCTATTTGTGCCAGTGGCCCGCAGGCCCACACACAGCCATCACGACTCAGCCGATCTGGCAGATACAGAAGAAAGCTGTCCAGGTTTTTCTTGAAAACTTCTTTCTTCTTTCTGGTAATATTTCTAATATCTACTGGTAATATGTTGAATTTTGGGCCATGAATGTTGATACAGTACTGTATTCTCTAATTATATCCATGGCTCCTGCTCTTCACTAGTAGTTATAGTTCATTAAGGAAACCAGTGTACATTAAGGAATCAAACTGTGTGGTCAGCAAAGGTGGAACCATCAGAGAGAAAGTACACAAAGTGAGCATGTGATTCCCATGTGTAAATATAAGATACAGTTATTCTTAAAGTATTACACACCTGCCCACTTAACCTTATATCCAGTGACCTGTAAGTAACATATTTCTGTATTATCAGTGGCTCAAAACTAGAAAACTCTTGGTCTTGACAACCATATCCAGTAACTTACAAGTAGCAAATTCCTTCTCGCTGCAACATTTACAACCCATGCTTCACATCCATATAAGAGTGTTGGTACCACTATACTCTTATACATTCCCCTTCTTGCCTCCATGGATAATGTTTTTTGTCTCCTCAGGTGCCTCAATCCACCACTCACCTTTTTCCACTCTCTCATCGAATCTACGATTCACCTCGTCTTTCATAGACCCATCCACCGACAAGTCCACTCTCAAATATCTGAAGATATTCACTTCCTCCATACTCCCTCCTACTAATATGATATCCAATCCTCCACTACTTAAATTGTTTGTTACCCTTGTCACCTTGCTTTTTTCTATGTTCACTTTAAATTTCCTTCTTTTATATACCCTCCCAAATTCATCCACCAGTCTTTGTAACTTCTCTTCAGAATCTCCCAAAAGCACAGTGTCATCAGCAAAAAGCAACTGTGACAACTCCCACTTGTATTATATTTTACGTATTTTAATCCCACACCTGTCCCCAACACCCTAACATCCACTTTTTAAAACCCTATCTATATACAGTGGTACCTCGAGTTACGATATTTTTTCGTTCGAGAATGCTGTTCAAGTGCCATTAATAAACGAATTTATCCCCATAAGGAATAATGTAAAATAGACTAGTCCTTTTACACCCCCAAAAATATACCTACAAAAGCATTTAAAAAAAAAAACTTACATAAAAGGGCGATTTTGGGGACCATCGTAACTCGAGGTACCACTGTATATGTTATATAACCATGGTGATACCACACATCCCTGTCTAAGGCCTACCTACAAACCCTAATCTGACCCTCATTTTTTTTTCCAACAAGTCAGCCGTCTCCCACTGAGGCAGGGTGACCCAAAAAGAAAGAAAATCCCCAAAAAGAAAATACTTTCATCATCATTCAACACTTTCACCTTTTTTTTTTTTTTTCAACAAGTCGGCCGTCTCCCACCGAGGCAGGGTGACCCAAAAAGAAAGAAAATCACCAAAAAGAAAATACTTTCATCATCATTCAACACTTTCACCACACATACATAATCACTGTCTTTGCAGAGGAGCTCAGATACGACAGCTAAGAATTGTCCCTCCCAGCTGTCACTATCCCAGACCCGTCCTTTAAAGTGCAGGCATTGTACTTCCCATTTCCAAGACTCAAGTCCAACTAAATCAATTAACTGGTTTCCCTGAATCCCTTCACAAAATGTTACCCTGCTCACACTCCAACAGATCGTCATGTCCCAAAAACCATTCGTCTCCATTCACTCCTATCTAACACGCTCACACATGCTTGCTGGAAGTCCAAGCCCTCGCCCACAATACCTCCTTTACCCTTCCTCCAACCTTTTCTAGGACGACCCTACCCGCCTTCCTTCCCTACAGATTTATACGCTCTCCAAGTCATTCTACTTTGATCCATTCTCTCTAAATGACCAAACCACCTGAACAACCCTCTTCAGCCCTCTGACAAATACTTTTAGTAACTCCACACCTTCTCCTAATTTCCACATTCCGAATTTTCTGCATAATATTTACACCACACATTGCCCTTAGACAGGACATCTCCACTGCCTCCAGCCTTCTCCTCGCTGCAGCATTTGCAACCCATGCTTCACACCCATGGATAACGTTTTTTGTCTCCACAGATACCTCAACGTACCACTCACCTTTTTTCCTTCATCAATTCTATGGTTAACCTCATCCTTCATAAACCCATCCGCTGACACGTCAACTCCCAAATATCTGAAAACATTTACTTCTTCCATAATCCCTCTCTCCAATGTGATATCCAATTTTTCTTTATTTAAATCGTTTGATACCCTCATCACCTTACTCTTATCTATGTTCACTTTTAACTTTCTACCTTTACACACTCTCCCAAACTCGTCCACTAACCTTTGCAACTTTTTTTTAGAATCTCCCATAAGCACAGTATCATCAGCAAAAAGTAACTGTGTCAACTCCCATTTTGCATTTAATTCTCCAAAATTTAATCCCACCCTCTCCCCAACACCCTAGCATTTACTTCTTTTACAACCCCATCTATAAATATATTAAACAACCATGGTGACATTACACATCCCTGTCTAAGACCTACTTTTACTGGGAAGTAATCTCCTCTCTCCTACACACCTAACCTGAGCCTCACTATCCTCATAAAAACTCTTTACAGCCTTCAGTAACTTACTACTATTCTATCATACACTTGCAACATTTGCCACATTGCTCCCCTATCCATTCTATCATATGCCTTTTCTAAATCCATAAATGCAATAAAATTTCTCTACCTTTATCTAAATACTGTTCACATATATGCTTCACTGTAAACACTTGATCTACACATCCCTACCTACTCTAAAGCCTCCTTGCTCATCTGCAATCCTACTCTCTGTCTTACCTCTAATTCTTTCAATAATAACCCTGCCATACACTTTACCTGGTATACTCAGTAAACTTATTCCCTATAATTTTACACTCTCTTTTATCCCCTTCCTTTATATAAAGGAACTATACATGCTCTCTGCCAATCCTAGGTACCTTCCCTCTTTCATACATTTATTAAACAAAATACCAACCACTCCAGCACTATATCCCCCTGCTTTTAACATTTCTGTCATGATTCCATCAATTCCAGCTGCTTTACCCCTTTCATTCTACGTAATGCCTCACGCACCTCCCCACACTCACATCCTGCTCTTCTTCACTCCTAAACGATGTTGTACCTCCTGGCCAGTACATGAAATTACCGCCTCCCTTTTTCATCGACATTTAAAAGTTCCTCAAAATATTCTGCCATCTACCCAATACCTCCAGCTCCCCATCTACTAACTCCCTACTCTGTTTTTAACTGACAAATCCATTCGTTCCCTAGGCTTTCTTACCTTGTTTATCTCACTCCAAAATTTTTCTTGTTTTCAGCAAAATTTCTTGACAGAGCCTCTCCCATTCTTTCATCTGCTCTTCTTTTGCACTCTCTCACCACTCTCTTCACCTTTCTTTTACTCTCCATATACTCTGCTCTTCTATTAACACTTCTGTTTTGTAAAAACCTCTCATAAGCTACCTTTTTCTCTTTTATCACACCCTTTACTTCTTCATTCCACCACTCACTCCTCTTTCCTCCTGCACCCACCCTCCTATATCCACAAACTTCTGCCCACATTCTAATACTGCATTTTTAAAACTATCCCAACTCTCTTCAACCCCCCACTACTCCTACTTGCACTAGCCCACCTTTCTGCCAATAGTTGCTTATATCTCACCCTAACTTCCTCCTCCCTTAGTTTATACACTTTTACCTCTCTCTTACTTGCTGTTGCCATTTTCTTTTGTCCCATCTACCTTTTACTCTAACTGTAGCTACAACCAATTAATGATCTGATATATCCGTTGCCCTCTATAAACATGTACATCCTGAAGCCTACTCATCAACCTTTTATCCACCAATACATAATCCAACAAACTACTTTCCTTACGTGCTATATCATACCTTGTATATTTATTTATCCTCTTTTCATAAAATATGTATTACTTATTACCAAACCTCTTTCTACACATAGCTCAATTAATGGTTCCCCATTTACATTTACCCTGGCACCCCAAATTTACCTACTACTCCTCCACAACATTTTTACCCACTTTAGCATTAAGATCCCCAACCACAATTACTCTCTCACTTGGTTCAAAACTCCCCACAAACTCACTCAACATTTCCCAAAATCTCTCTCTCCTCTACACTTCTCTCTTCTCCAGGTGCATAAACACTTACTATAACCCACTTTTCACATCCAACCTTTATTTTACTCCACATAATCCTTGAATTTATACATTTATATTCCTTCTTTACCTGCCATAACTGATTATTCAACATTATTGCCACTCCTTCTTTAGCTCTAACTCTATTTGAAACCCTGATCTAATCCCATTTATTTCTCCCCACTGAAACTCTCCTACCCCCTTCAGCTTTGTCTCACTTAAAGCCAGGACATCCAGCTTCTTTTCATTCATAACATCTACAATCATCTCTTTCTTATCATTCGCACAACATCCACGCACATTCAAACATCCCACTTTGACGGTTTTCTTCTTCTTTTTAGTAAGCTATACAGGAAAAGGGGTTACTAGCCCATTGTTCCCGGCATTTTAGTTGACTTTTACAACACGCATGGCTTACGGAGGAAAGATTCTTATTCCACTTCCCCTTACTCATACATAAACTGTCTTTGCAGAGGAGCTCAGATACGACAGTTTAGAAATCCCTCCAAACTGCCAATATTCCAAACTCCTCCTGAGCCTCATTATCCTAATAAATACTCTAAACTGTTTTCAGTAACCTGCTGCCTATTCCATACACTTACAATATCTGCCACATTCCTCCCTTATCCACTCCACCATATGCCTTTTCTAAGTACATGAATGCAACAAAAACTTCTTTATCTTTACCTAAATTTTGTTCACTTATAAGCTGTTATGTCAATTAAAATGTCAGCTGATTCTTACCTTCACAAGATTTGCCATCCTTAGCTACCCGAGCGTGGTAACACTGGCAGCGAGCTTGTACACCAGTGAAGAGGCAAATTTCAGCACAGCCACCATTATTGATCGCACAGGGATTGATACCTATCTGGACATCATTACCCATTACGATAACATCTTTAACCATGTTTCCTAGTCCAGACCTGAGAGTTGATATTCTGTTCAAGTCCATCAGAGGGGTACTTCTCACCGAGCCTCCTCCATATGCCCTGCAAATGTTATTTCGTTAACCGATTTTTTTTTCTTGTAATTAATACATATTGAGGATACTGTATATTATGGAGTATAATTGACCTACATTATAAGTAGAGGATCTTTCAAAATATTATGAGAAGAAACCACTATAAAACACAACCACAAATATGAAAAAATACCAGTGAAAAATAAAAAAAAATCATTAATTTACACCATGTGCTCAGGTGTTTGTGTTCTGTGTAGAACTTTATCAAGATAGAGAACAACACTGTCACAATAAAAACTTGCTTTGCACCTTTGTCTTTTGTTTATTACTGTTGGCAGTATGATGTAGTACCCTGTTTATGTTTTGTTACTTTTCACTTTGGTATTTCTTCTCAAGAAGTAACAGTCAATGAGACTTTTAAAGTTTAAAGTAAATTTTCTTACGTGTCTGCCCAGTAGATGTTACGGTTGAAAACGAAGGTTGCAACCGGTGAGTCCAGGACACTGCCATTCAAAAGTATTGATCGATCACTTCCATGCAGGTTGACTCTCTCCAAGGTCTTGGCCTGCTGATCTACCCAGTACAAGTAACCTTCCTCAAAATCAACTACTAAATCTGCTGGGAACTGAAGCGATGTGTTGACTAAAACCGTTCTATTTGACCCATCCAAATTGGCTCGCTCAATTTTGGCATTCTCACTGGTGTCTGCCCAAAATATGTATCCTGCACCAGGATGTACTGCAATTGGTCCTGGTTTCTCTAAATCCTTTGCTATAATAATGAAGCGATCTGAGCCATTCAGTCGACACATCTCAATAACATCATCTTGTGGATTAGTCCAGTACAAGTTGTTTGCTACCCAGTCCACAGCAATGCCTTGGATTGCATCAGCCCCTTCAACTACTACATGGCGGTTTGTACCATCTCTTTGAATACTAGTGACTGTTCCTACATTCCCATCTGCCCAAATAAGCAGATCTAGCTGAGCATGAAAATCTAAGCATGATGCTGTGCCAACTTTTGATATCGGGGTTAAAAAGTCCAAATTTGATCCACTCTCAGTGACTGGTGTATCCACACTAAAGCCACTTAGACCTACATTACTGGAATATATAACAACACCATCAACTGCAACACATATTGTAGGATCTTTCTCATCAACTTTGTAGCCCACAGCACAGCGGCACTCTCGTTCAACCCTGCTCTTAGGCAAACAGAGATGGGCACATGGATGACTATCTTGAGAACATGCATTACTGCCATCTTGAATAGATTCATCGTAAATCTTTAGTGACAAAAAACTGTCAAGGCCAGAGCGCACAAGCTCACGCTTATTGCCAGTTGTCTTGTCCATCTTATAAATACTGCTATCAGAAGCATCGGTATAATAAATAGAATCCATATATACTGTTATTGTCTCAGGTTTGGTAGAGTTAGATGATTTTGTTAGATTAACTGTTGCTTCTCTGACAAAATCATAATACTGTATAGAATAAGAGCCTTTATTAACCCAGTAGAGTCGCTGACTAGCAGCATCATATGTAAGGCTGCGAGGATGATCTAAATAGTCATTATGCTCCTGGGATGATAATAAAGCCACATTATTCCCTGTCATGGAAGCCATGTGTATGGTGTGAAAATCACCACCAATATCTGACCAAAATATTCTTCCTTCATATGGGTCAACTGCAAGAGATAATGGATCTAATATATTCTCAGTTACAATTGGTAATAAAAACTCTCCATTTACTGTTGCTACATTTATCCGTTTGCTCTTGCCACTGTTTGATGTAACAAAGAGATTGTTTGAGAGCCAGTCTACAGCAAAGCCCATGGGAGCTTGAAGAGTGGTATCTATGACAGTTTCTATGGGAGCTCCTGTTAAACTAGCTCTTTTGACTTCATTCATTTCAGAGTCAGCCCAGTAGATCTTTTTAGTTTTGGCATCAAAGTCTAACTGGGCAGCATGCTGGACTTTAGGATATGATATACGAGGTATGATGTCATAAGTTGGTTTGTTGAGATCAACTCCTCGGATCTCATTAGGACGAGAGAACAGCAGAACTTTCTCATTGCCTGGAAGAAGATAAAAATTATTACCACTCATAACGATCTTAAACAAGTTCAAAGGGTAAGGGATAACTGGAACAAAATCTATTCACAAAGCTTCATATGTGGGGTTATAAATAGAAATGTAATTACTCTATACTAAATCACAAAAAAAAGGTACATTGTGAAAGTTCCTCAATAAAAAAATCTATAAAAATAGAACAGGCTTGTGGGAGCATGTTAGACAAGAGTGGGTGGAGGCAAACTGGTTGTAAATTTGGTGTGCTGTTGGAGTATGAGAAAGGTAACATTTATAAAAGGATTCAGGGAACCTGGTTACCCAGACTTGAAACCAGGAGGTGGGAGGCACAGTGCCTACACTCTGAGGGAGGAGTTACGATGTTAAAGTTTGGAGTGTCATCTGAACTGTGATGTCAGTACACTTTTTCAGGACAGTGATTGAGTGAATGATTTTAAAAGTGTTTCCACCAGCCATCTCCTATTTCAATGGGAGATGGCTGGTGTTTCTTAAGAAATAACAAAAATGGTCACTGTCAAAGGACATTGAAAAAATCAGTCAAAAATTATCATAAGAAATTTTTTTATTATGTGAAGAGCTTCACGCATTTGCTCATTATATGCCTAGCCACCCCATAATGTATTTTCAATCATTACAAGTCAATAAAAGTTTCCTGGGTTATTAAGTATTTTGATTAAAGATGATATATGCTATTTATTAAACAATTTAATGCTAATAAACAATTAACACTTGTGCAGCATGTGATATGTTAAATTTAAAGTGTATGTAAATTATAGGAAACCAAACTCTACCAATATAAAAATAAAATAATAGAATGAAGTAGGCCTTAGTTCAACACTGCTTGAGACCTTAAGGTCTCTAAAACCAGCAGTGCACTGAGCAATCTAAATAACGAATTCAAATTTTGTGAAAATCAACCCACTAATGTGAATAAAAACTACTAAATAAAACTACAGTGGACCCCCGGTTAACGGCCATAATTCGTTCCAGAATGCTGTTCAAGTGCCGTTACCGAACGAATTTATTAACATTAGGAATAATGTAAATTAGATTAGTCCTTTTGGACCCCCAAACATACACTTACAAAAGCACTTACAAAAATACACTTACATAATTGTTAGTGTTTGGAGCAGGCCGTTAACCGGGGGTCCACTGTACTGGTAATGTGATGCACATTAATTTCTAACTGGTGCATAACTATTTAATTTGTAGATTAATGACTAAACTAGAATATAAATTAAAAATATGTATATACTTTTAACACAATGGCTGTCTCCCACCAATGCAGGGTGACCTAAAAAAGAAGACCTTCTTTTTACATTTAGTAATTTATACAGGAGAAGGGGTTACTAGCCCCCTTACTCCCGGCATTATAGTTGCCTCTTACAATACGCATGGTTTACAGAGGAAGGATTCTTTTCCACTTCCCCATGGAGATGCATATACAGTGGTACCTCGACTTACGATATTTTTTCATTCCAGAATGCTGTTCAAGTGCCATTACCAAACGAATTTATCCCCATAAGGAATGATGTAAAATAGACTAGTCCTTTTAGACCCCCAAAATTACACTTACAAAAGCATTTAAAAAAATAAACTTACATAAAAGGGTGTGTTTGGGGACCATCGTAAGTCGAGGTACCACTGTAAATGTTTAGGCAAAATATAATACCTCAGGATGTCAGCATGCATATAGTCAACAGTGAGGTTTTCATACATCAATAAAATAGATGCAGCTCAGGGAGAAAAGAAGAGAGAGAAAGATGTGATACTAACGGATACAAGTTTCGTTGTCTGTGCCGAGACTCATGATGTGAGGACAGTTACACTGACGAGTACCATTAAAGCTCAGCAAACACAAGTGAGAACATCCTCCATTACTCTCTTTGCATGGGTTGGCAACATCTGAAAAATGAACACATTTAATGAATAATTTTACAAATCATACAACATTTCTAGTTCCTATTCAGATTACAAAATTTCTAAACGAATGCCTATTGGAAATCTAAAATTGAATAGGTATACATGAAGAACTTGTCAGCTGGCAGGGAACCATCAATTGTACTGTTGTAGCTTTTTCTGCTTCTCCAACATTCTTATGCTTCCACCAGTATCCAGCTGCTCACCTAGATAACTTTGTTTTCTTCCAGACCTGCTCCTGTAATCAACATCTGCCTTCCCAAAGCTGCCCCTTCCTTCCTAGGACAATGGCTTCTAGCCCAGAAATAGGCAAGGTTATACCCCATCTTTTCTTTCTTTTTCTCTCTCTCTCTCTCTCTCTCTGAAGAACTCTCTTTCCCTTCCATCCATGAATGGTGATTGATAGCACATCTGTACATAGGCATGACTCTTTACTGCCGTCTTTTTCCTAGGCCTCTCCTGCCTCTGACACAATGGCAGTCTTGACACACATACAATAGACATGTTAAATTGCAAACATACAAGCCCTCAACAAGTCACTCCAAAAATCAGCATTCTTAGAGGCTTGTGTAGTCAACTGCATCCACAGAGAAAAGTTTTTGTCTCTCTTTGTTGATGGAAGATTGAGGATTGAGCTTTCACCACTCTCTAAGCTGATTTAAACTTCTGCATAAATATAATAATAATAATAATAAAAATAAAAATAATAATAATGCCATGCTTGATTACTTCCATTCTGCTTTCTAAACTAAATAAATCTGAATACAGTATATACAAATAATTTATGTTATGTAAATGTTATTGTATGTACCTCTTGGCTGACGACTTGGATGCAGAACGTGGATATCAAATGGTTGTGTAATTGTGCGTTGTATATCACGAATGTCTGACCCATTGAACTTGTTGGCCCTGCAAATTATGATTATTATTATTATTATTACTTCCATAATTGTCTTCATGATTATTATCACTATTTTTTTTTTCAACAAGTTGGCCGTCTCCCACCAAGGCAGGGTGACCCAAAAAGAAAGAAAATCCCCAAAAAGAAAATACTTTCATCATCATTCAACACTTTCACCACACTCATACATAATCACTGTTTTTGCAGAGGAGCTCAGATACGACAGCTGAGAATAGTCCCTCCCAGCTGTCACTATCTCAGACCCCTCCTTTAAAGTGCAGGCATTGTACTTCCCATTTCCAGGACTCAAGTCCAACTAAATCAATAACTGGTTTCCCTGAATCCCTTCACAAAATGTTACCCTGCTCACACTCCAACAGATCGTCATGTCCCAAAAACCATTCGTCTCCATTCACTCCTATCTAACACGCTCACACATGCTTGCTGGAAATCCAAGCCCTCGCCCACAAAACCTCCTTTACCCTTCCCTCCAACCTTTTCTAGGACGACCCCTACCCCGCCTTCCTTCCCCTACAGATTTATATGCTCTCCAAGTCATTCTACTTTGATCCATTCTCTCTAAATGACCAAACCACCTCAACAACCCCTCTTCAGCCCTCTGACAAATACTTTTAGTAACTCCACACCTTCTCCTAATTTCCACATTCCGAATTTTCTGCATAATATTTACACCACACATTGCCCTTAGACAGGACATCTCCACTGCCTCCAGCCTCCTCCTCGCTGCAGCATTTGCAACCCATGCTTCACACCCATATAAGAGTGTTGGTACCACTATACTTTCGTACATTCCCTTCTTTGCCGCAATGGATAACGTTTTTTGTCTCCACAGATACCTCAATGCACCACTCACCTTTTTTCCTTCATCAATTCTATGGTTAACCTCATCCTTCATAAACCCATCCGCTGACACGAAGCATTATCACTATTATTATTATTAATTATCAGCATAAATTATTAGAGCATTTTATAACTAATCCATACAACAACTGACAGAAAACTAGAGTCAACAGTCTGCTAGTGAGAGGCAACAGTTCTCCATGATGTTCTTGACTGAGCAAGGTATTGTAAAAGCTGTTGAAAAAGATGCAAATAGAGTTCCTCAATTGTACAACGTCTCACCCAACACAGGGCTTTTTTTTAAGTACAGTGGACCCACGGATTTCGTCAATAATTATTTCCAGAAGGCTGTTCGAGTTCCGTTACCGAATGAATTTGTTCCCATAAGGATGAATGTAAATTGATTAGTCTGTTTCAGACCCCCAAAACAAAAATACACTTACATAACTGTCCAAGTTGGGAGCAGTACGAAATCCGGGGGTCCGCTGTACTGTACATAATGTATTTTGTGCAACATTTTCACCCAGTGTTAATGAAATGTACAAATAAAAAACTCCTCTGTATTTGTGTCTGTTTCAGCAACTGTCAACATAATAATTATGTGATTATGTATGAGTGAGGTGAAAGTGTTGAATGATGATGAAAGTATTTTTCCTTTTGGGGATTTTCTTTCTTTTTGGGTCACCCTGCCTCGGTGGGAGATGGCCGACTTGTTGAAAAAAAAAAAAATTACTGACAAAATGTTAGGTGAAATGACACAGATGCAACTAATGTAACAATTTATATTGGCAACGTTTCGCTCTCCAGGAGCTTTGTCAAGTCGTAATGGCTTGATAAAGCTCCTGGAGAGTGAAATGTTGCCATGATAAAATGTCACATTAGCTGCACATGTGTCCTTTTGCCTAACATTTTCTCACTATAGTGCCACTGTCTCCACCATTACAAAAGATCCCAGCCTTCACATGGGATTTCATACCATTTGCGTGTGGCATGGAAAACTGGTTAATTGGAACCATTAGTGATGTCTTTTCCAATTTTATTGGGGTAATAAGGTACAGTTATGGTAGCATTTGCATGAAGTTAAATTTTTTTTATAATAAGAGATGAGTAAGTGATTTCTGATCATGACACTGATTTTTTTTTTCAAGAAACCGGTCGTCTCCCACCAAGGCAGGGTGACAAAAAAAAAAAAAATTAAAACCTTCACCATCACTCACTCCATCACTGTCTTGCAAAGGGAGCTGATACTACACTTCATAAGAGCAAATATTCCCACCCCTCCTCCAGAGTGCAGGCATTATATTTCCCACCTCCAGGACTCAAGTTCAGCTAACTGGTTTCCCTGAATCCCTTCACAGTCTCAGAAGGTTTACAGCAAATTTTGTTGGCAATGTGTAATCCAATTTATATGAAACAATCAGGGTATCCTAATTTCAAGACCTGTGTGGTGATGACATTCTTTTCTTGGCCCAAGTGTTTAGGACTGCAGCTCATAAATGCTTTAAGAAAGAGACCTAAAATCACTTAATAGTGTCATTATGATTTCATGAGTCATCACTTAATATGATTTGTTGTAGATGAAAAAACTGAGCACAGCTCATTGAGTATGTCAGTTATCTGTAAACCAACAAACTCCAACCTACAGAAGCTTAAAAAGAATATAAAATATATAAATATTGAAGACACAAAATCAAGAGCACAACTCTTCTCCTTTAACCACAAGAAACCTGTGATCGCTAATAGTATTTTTGTTTTGCCTGTAATATTATGTACAGTACAATATTAATAAAATTGAATCTTTCACCTGATAACAGAGTTTGTTCTCCAGTCAGTCCAGTACACATAGTTACCAAACAGGGAGATTGCAAATGGATGAGACAATAGTTGATGTTCTCGAAGGATCTGAAATAACAAAATAGGATAAATCTTCTTTATGACTGTCTTTCATGATAAGAACTAAGTTGGTTTCATTTAAAAGTCTAATGCTAGTGTACTCTGGCATGAGAAAAAGGGAACACACATGCATAAAAAATTTAAATTGTCAGCTGCAGAAGGCGATGACTAATGTGTAAGTTAAACAAGCATATATTCATCTACAGCAAATGCTTCAAGTGCTTTTAAAATCTTTTAAAACATGAAAGAGGTTGAAATGTATAGAGAGAATTGTAACTGAAGCCACACCAGCACAAACAAAGAGTTCAGAGTAAGAAAGGCATGTAAGGATATAGAGATAGTGTATTCTGTACATGCAACCATACTCATGACATAATGTACAGTATTTGCATATATGTTTTGTCCTCTCCTACCAAGGTAAGATGACTCAAAGAAAACATTCACCATCATTCAACAGCTGTCTTATCACAAGTGAGTGAACATCACAATTCAAATGATCTTCTGAACTGTCACCTCCCCACCCCTCCTTCAGAGTGCAGACACTGTGCTTCCCACCTCCAGGACTGTAACATCCCTGCCCCTCCTTCAGAGTGCAGACACTTTGCTTCCCACCTCCAGGACTGTAACATCCCTGCCCCTCCTTCAGAGTGCAGACACTTTGCTTCCCACCTCCAGGACTGAAACATCCTTGCCCTTCCTTCAGAGTGCAGACACTGTGCTTCCCACCTCCAGGACTGTAACATCCCCACCCCTCCTTCACAGTGCAGACACTGTGCTTTCTACTGCCAAGACTCAAGTCCTGCTAACCTGCTTTACTGAAATTGCATACATAAATATTTAAAATTACCTCTCTATGGTCTGAGCCATCATAGAAAGATGTGTGAATAGAATCAGACTTGGCATCAATCCAATAAATTCGACGCAAAGCATAATCCAGTGTTAATCCATTAGGCCAGCCGCCACCAATTTCACTGACAACTATTACAATGCGGCGGCCTTCTCCAGACATGCTGCATGATTCTATTCGGGACTTGCCTTCCTGAAAATAAGTAAAAATCCTTATATATTATCAAATATGGAGAAATTATTAAACCACAAATTTCTGATGTTCTACTAATGAGTCATCCATAAACAGCAAAAATATTCAGGCCTTAGAAAATATATATTCTAAATGAAAAGTTTGCCAAGATACAACAAGCAGAGAATAAGTAGTAGCATGGGTTAAGAAACATAACTAATGTGAAAATAAATAACAACACTTAGCATTTAACTGTCCAAATGTAGATCTATGTTCACTCGCGTAGTGCTCTGAATGTAGATCTACTTTTTTTTTTTTTACATTTGAATGCATTGTAAAATAAAACTTAGATCTACGTTCAGAGCACTATGTGAGTGAACATGATCTACGTTCGGAGCACTATGTGAGTGAACATAGATCTACGTTTGGACAGTAAAAGGGTTAATTTACATGGACACTGGGGTCGTCCCACAGCTACTAAAAACAATAGACATAGCCCCACTCCACAAAGGGGACAGTAAAGCAATAACAAATAACTACAGACCGATAGCGCTAACGTCCTATATCATAAAAATCTTTGAAAGGGTTCTAAGAAGCAAGATCACCACCCATCTAGATACCCATCAGTTACACAACCCAGGGTAGCATGGGTTTAGAGAGAGTCGCTCCTGTCTGTCCCAACTACTGAACCACTATGACAAGGTTCTGGATGCTCTAGAAGACAAACAGAATGCAGATGTAATATACACAGATTTTGCAAAAGACTTTGACAAGTGTGACCATGGTGTAATAGCGCACAAAATGCATGATAAAGAAATAACAGGAAAAGTTGGTACATGGACCAAACCCCCTCAACAACCCCTCTTCACCCCTCTGACTAATACTTTTAGTAACTCCACACCTCCTAATTTCCACACTCCGAATTTTCTGCATAATATTTACACCACACATTGCCCTTAGACAGGACATCTCCACTGCCTCCAGCCGCCTCCTCGCTGCAGCATTTGCAACCCTTGCTTCACACCCATATAAGAGTGTTGGTACCACTATACTTTCGTACATTCCCTTCTTTGCCTCCATGGATAACGAGGAAAAAAGGTATATTGGCAACACTTCTGCAAGCGGCAGGACTCCATGTTGCCATCAGGTGAGCAACAAGCGCCGACTTTGCGACCTTATATCTTATGTAAAAAAAATGTCCTCTCCATTAAAAACAAAAAAAAACAAAATTTTTTTTTTTCAAAATATTTGGAGAGCTGGGCGAGAGAATGTAGATCTACGTTTGGACAGTTAAGGGGTTAATAATGTAGATAGTAATGAAGCTGGTAAGACAGTGAAGAGTAAAATAAGCAAAGAAATTAGGTCAACTTATTTCTTATCAGTTACAAGTTACATACAAACAAGCCTCACAATACAGAAAAATTGCCTACCTCCCAGTCTGTCCAAAAGATCATTCCTACTCTGGGGTCGAGGGAAATAGCTCGTGGACTTTCCATGTGAGCAGCAATGAGTGTTCGCCTGAACGATCCATTCAGCTTGGCCACTTCTATTTGGTCCAGGTTACTCTCCACCCAGTATAGATTTTCTGCCAGCCAGTCAACAGCCAAACCTTCAGCAGTGGCTAGACCAGTCTGTACCACAACCTCTATGTTTGATAAAGCTAAAACACAAAGTCATAATCAGTAGTAATACAAATAATTTTTTTTTTTTTTTTTCAACAAGTCGGCCGTCTCCCACCGAGGCAGGGTGACCCAAAAAGAAAGAAAATCCCCAAAAAGAAAAAACTTTCATCATCATTCAACACTTTCACCACACTCATACATAATCACTGTCTTTGCAGAGGAGCTCAGATACTACAGCTGAGAAAAGTCCCTCCCAGCTGTCACTATCTCAGACCCCTCCTTTAAAGTGCAGGCATTGTACTTCCCATTTCCAGGACTCAAGTCCAACTAAATCAATTAACTGGTTTCCTGAATCCCTTCACACAATGTTACCCTGCTCACACTCCAACAGATCGTCATGTCCCAAAAACCATTCGTCTCCATTCACTCCTATCTAACACGCTCACACATGCTTGCTGGAAGTCCAAGCCCCTCGCCCACAAAACCTCCTTTACCCCTTCCCTCCAACCTTTTCTAGGACGACCCCTACCCCGCCTTCCTTCCCTACAGATTTATACGCTCTCCAAGTCATTCTACTTTGATCCATTCTCTCTAAATGACCAAACCACCTGAACAACCCCTCTTCAGCCCTCTGACAAATACTTTTAGTAACTCCACACCTTCTCCTAATTTCCACATTCCGAATTTTCTGCATAATATTTACACCACACATTGCCCTTAGACAGGACATCTCCACTACCTCCAGCCTCCTCCTCGCTGCAGCATTTGCAACCCATGCTTCACACCCATATAAGAGTGTTGGTACCACAATACTTTCGTACATTCCCTTCTTTGCCTCCATGGATAACGTTTTTTGTCTCCACAGATACCTCAATGCACCACTCACCTTTTTTCCTTCATCAATTCTATGGTTAACCTCATCCTTCATAAACCCATCTGCTGACACATCAACTCCCAAATATCTGAAAACATTTACTTCTTCCATAATAATAACAATAATTTTATTTTTTTTAACACGCTGGCCCTCTCCCACCGAAGCAGGGTGACCCAAGAAAAAGAAACACTTTCACCATCATTCACACTATCACTGTCTTTGCAAAGGTGTGCAGATACAACAGTAAGTGATAATTATTACAGAAAATATGAAGTAAAGACCATATCTCTTTAAATGTTGCTTTTATCTGGTTAATATTAATATTAAAAAGAATGACCAGAAAAAAAAAAAGATTTGGTATTGGAAAAGCCATCGAGTATATTTGAAATGAAATCATATCGATACTTTTTAATTAAAGGGTTATGCGCCTAATACTCCAAAAGGATAGTGTGAAAAACCACAGGTTTTCCTTCAGTATAAATGGATAATCAGATCACATGAAATAAAATTTCACAAATTTTAAAAAATCACTAAAAATAATCTGCGTTGGTGGGAGTCGACCTACGTTATGAAAAAAAAAATTAGTGAGTGGAAGAGAGGACAGTAATATAAAACATGAATTAAGATAAATAAGAAAATAGGAAAGAAATTAATTTTGATAAGATGTAAAGTATATAAAATTACATAATTAAATTTTTTAGTTATTTTAAATTTATGTAAAGTTACAATTTTTTTGGGTCCCTTCTGATAGGCCATTCCTAATTTTGGCCTCTCTTTTTTATTGATAGTGCTGATCACAAGTTTAAGCAACCAGCTGGAAATAAAATATTTTACTGGACAACAAAATCAAAATATGCGACAACATAACAGAAATATTTTAAGAAAAATATTGCTGTATTATAATTTAGACAAAAATGTGTTTGGACAATTAGAAGACCTACAAATAGATCTGAATAAACAAAAATTGGTTCTTAATCTTATGCTTACAAAAGCGTAAATTTTGTTTATACTGTAATAGTCATTAATGCTGCACAATATCATTTATCATATATGACTAAGACTGGTTTAGACTGACAGACATATGGGTGAAGAGAGAAAAATTGTAAGAAATGTGAATCATACTTTAAATGTTTATATTAAAAGCCTTCTCAAAAATACTCTGCATATAGGATCACTAAGAAAAGGGAAAATTAATCCTTGAATGAAAAATTTAAAGATATTCAACAAAATGTGAATATTTACCTCCAGCCAGAAGAGTCCCTCGATAAATCTTATCATCCACAACATCTGTCCAGAATATAACATCACCATCATCTGAGTGATAAAAGTCTAAGGCAATGGTATTCTTGAGAGAGGAAATCAAAGCCTTGGCTCCCATACTATTATCCTTGAGAGTTATACTGCGTAGTTCATGTCGGTTACTGAAGATGAGGTATGGGACAGCTGCATCTGTAATACAGAGGCATGAGTAGTACCATTATGTCACCTACCACACTCAAATTACTTGCAAGAAAGCACCACATATAGTACAAAGGAGCAGGGATTTCAATTTGTTTTACATTTTATAAAAAGAAAACATTTAACACACTGGCCATCTCCCACCGAGGCAGGGTGACCCAAAAAAGAAACTTTCACCATCATTCACACTATTACTGTCTTGTCAGAGGCACGCACATACAACAGTTCATATAACTCTCCAAACGGCAAGTATCCTCACCCCTACTTCAGAGTGCAGGCACTGTACTTCCCACCTCCAGGACTCTGAGAGTTATTTTTTATATGCTCACACTAATGTTAAGATATATGTAATAAATTGTGTCATAAATAGTTTGCAGTATTTATAATATGTGAAAGAACATCATATTATATATAGCAATGCAGAGATGACTGCAAACTCCACACAAAGATTTTTAATAGTCTTAAACTTACAAAAAAATAAAATAAAATAATTTACCAACCAGTACTTTTGCAGGTAAAGTGATCTGGTTCTATTTGGTAGCCTTCAATACACACACATTTGTGTGAATGTTTAGTGGGAACACATTTTTGAGAGCATGTTCCCCACTGTTGGCAAGGATGGAGATCGGAGCACATACGACCATCCTGCAGCAGAGTCTGTCCTTTAGGGCATGTGCACACTGGTCCACCAGGACCTTGGATGCAGTTCTTGTGACAGTCCATCAGTTGACAGTCAAAGGCTCCTAAAAGAATCTCAGTTGAAATACAGATATTACCAGCATTATGTCATGTGATAAATTATATATTTCTTCATCCAATCAAAGCTTCAAATAAGAACACTTACCACAGCGACCACCTTCGTCAGACCCATCTTTGCAGTGTTTATATCCATCGCAAAGATTTCCCGGTTGGATACACAAGGTGTTATTATCACAGCTATGACCTGGTGGAGCACACTTGACAGGGATGCTGGGACACATCTTCTCATCTGAGCCATTACTACAGTCCTCTTCACCATCACACTTCCATATGTCAGGAATACACTTCTCTAATGAAGTGCACTTCCATTCATTGTGTGAACAGCGAATCGATTCTGTAAAATATAATATTCCATATTTATGTTTATATGTGTATTTCAAGAACAACTATTAGCCTAATATTATTGCAATCAGGTAGAGGAGCAAGGAAATGCTTAGGACATGGTTGACAAATTTGTGCAAAATCATAATTTACATGCAGTGTTATTTACAATGTGTCATAGCAAGGGTAAATATATTGGACATTTTAAACATATTTTTGTGTTACTGTGACTTTGTAAATGGTCTAAGTTGGACCAAAACATCGTCATAAGCTTCTTTCTCCTATGTGTGGGTTATTTGTGTATTGTGTATTTTAAACATGACATTTGACATTACATAGAAGCAGGATTTGGACATAGAAATTTCCAAACGTCAAACTGTGAACGTCTTCACACTTTGTGTATACATTAGACACTATGTAGAGACTTTGAACATAAGTGAGATATGAAAAACTAAAGAAAATGTAATGAACACTTGTCAATGCTCAATAATGACTCACATGGAGACAGAAACTCAGAAAATTAATTGATCTGTATATTTTGACCCCCTTCTGGGGTCCTCTTCAGCAGATAGGCAAGATATCTTCTTACAGTAGTAATTTTATAAAAACTCATACTGAATCTGGCCTTTGTCCACAATATCTATAACATGAATTACAGTTCTGACTTTTATTTCTGGGTGATAAATGGTTTGAAAACCGACAAGTTGAAGATTGACCCATGTATGCAACATATGGGAATCTTTATTAAGGAAACGTTTTGCCACACAGTGGCTTCTTCAGTCCAATACAAAGCAGAGGGTTAAGGAGAGAAGGAGTTGAGGTAATCAGTCCCTCAGCCTGTAATCGATGTGTTCAGTCCATCACTCTTGCAAAGTACAGATATGGCCGGAGAAGTGGCTTATATACTGTAGACAGGTGAGTCAACCTGTCTACAGTATATAAGCCACTTCTCCGGCCATATACTGTACTTTCTACAAGAGTGATGGACTGAACACTTTCATTCCAGGCTGAGGGACTGATTACCTCAACTCCTTCTCTCCTTACCCCTCTGCTTTGTATTGGACTGAAGAAGCCACTGTGTGGCAAAACGTTTCCTTAATAAAGATTCCCATATGTTGCATAAGTGTCTCAATCTTTTATTTCTGTAAATGTTTGCCTTGGCCAGTACATTATTAAGTAGTGTATTTTTCAGAACACTCAATACTTGATCTGACTTGGCCTATCTACTAATCTGCCACTACCTTGACATTACCCTGGCTGTCTACTAACCTGCTACTACCATGACATTACCCTGGCTGTCAACTAATCTGCCACTACCTTAACATTACCCTGCCTGTCTACTAACCTGCCACTACCCTGGCTATCTACTAACCCGCCACTACCTTGACATTACCCAGGCTGTCTACTAACGTGCCACTACCTTGACATTACCCTGGCTGTCTACTAACCTGCCATTTCTAAATTTGATTTTAAAATATCTCTCAATCTTCTTATTCTCTCATGATTTAATAATTGTCTATGATAGACCAAAATACATTGACAATTTCATTTCCAAGATGTGGGTTTATGGTGAAATGTTTCAGTCATGGTAATATGAGTTTTACTTGTCACCTGCCATCATTTATACACAGAGCTACTAAGCCACTACAAAGCCATTAATACACATTAATCATCTTTATTTGACATCAAACTTAACCTCCTTAA
Source organism: Cherax destructor (assembly GCA_009830355.1). Taxonomy (NCBI): domain Eukaryota; kingdom Metazoa; phylum Arthropoda; class Malacostraca; order Decapoda; family Parastacidae; genus Cherax; species Cherax destructor. Next base: position 45,880 of record WNWK01007327.1, on the reverse strand, counting down.
GCATTTTGTTAAGTCTATTTTAAATGAAGCATGTTGAGTGTATTTTTGTTTATACTTATTATCTCTACCACATACAAGTGGACCCCACTTTACAGCACTTAACAACAGTTTTCAATTATACCCATTCTTCACTTATTCAGACTTCCTACAATAAAAATATTCACCACTCACTATGAGCAAAGGATAAAAATATTTTAGAGTAATGTGTGAATTGTATATGCAATTTTTAGGCCTAGCTCTATTGCTCACTTAATATATGATAGTGTAAACATGTTATCAGGATTTTATATACATTTGAAAAAAAAAAAAAAAGATATGTTTCACTTTACAGCAATTTTAGCTGTACAAAAGTAGCATGGAACTTAACCAGCTTAATAACCAGTTTCCCTGAATCTCTTCACAAAATGCTTTAAAATTACAGTGGACCCCTGGTTTTCATAATTTATTCATTCCAGAATGCTGTTCAAGTGCCATTACCAAACGAATTTATTCCCATAAGGAATAATGTAAATTAGACTAGTCCTTTTAGACCCCCAAAAATACACTTACAAAAGCACTTACAAAAATACACTTACATAATTGTTCGAGTTTGGAGCATAATGAACACCGGGGGTCCACTGTACTATGCTCTGAATTCCCTACATAATTTTCACACCATGCACTGCTCTTCATTAATAATTCTCCACTAACTCCAGCAATTTCTTGCTGCAAACTTCACACTATATGCTAAACCAAAATTGGAATATATGCCAATAGTATAAAAGCCACACCTAAAGAACATGTAGAAAAGTTTAAAAAAAATCCAAACACAAGTTACAAAATGACTCCCAAAACTAGAGTATTGAAGTTACATAAAAAAGAAAAGGGAAACTTCTTAACACCATCATCAGGGAGAATAACATTACGTACAATGTTATAAAAAAAAGGAAGATGAGGTACATAGACTAACAGAACAATGGAGAGGATCACAAAATGTAGTCAGATTTAAAAAGTCAGAGATTAAATACTGAAGACAGAACACTGTGATCTTGGCTCTGTTGTTGTATCTACAAATTGGTATTTTAAATACAAAATAATGGCATACCTTTGATGGGTTTCAAGAGTTTTCCTACTCTCATAGCCTGTGATGAACAAGTAGACGAACCATCTCACACATATCAAGCCATCGTGAATCCCGCTAATCTGGGGTCATTTAGCCACGAGACGAGGGTGTGAATATCCCAAGAGAGATCACCTGTGGCCTGGCTTCTCAGGTCTTTTGTTCGAGTAAGCATTATCCTTAAATTAGGAGAGGGGTGTTACTGTTTCTTGGAATTCTGACTCTGGTCTATCCCTTTGTGTAAAGCACATGTGGTGTGCTAGCCATGAAGGGTGACCCCCAGAACTTGGAGTTAAAGGAGGGTGCATATAGAGGACCATATAAGCCCAAGGAAACAGATAAGAGAGAGAGAACTGGGGAAGAGCTCTGACCAGTGTGCAGAGCTCTGGGCAGAGGACTGGGCGAGAGAGCCAGTGAGGCTCTGTTGGAAACTTTGGGCAGAGTGCTGGCTGGGAGCAGTACTCATGCCATGTGGGTCTTGGGACCTGGGGCTAGAAGGTTGACTGAGTTCCTGAGGTGAACTGTTCTACCTCCTTATATTGTAAGTTATATTCACTTTTGTCAGCTGAATCGTATTCCCTGTCTTAACTTGGGTACAATACCCATTTATCTTAATACCAAACCCCTTTTCTCCCATTCCCAAATATTATTATTGTACAAGTATTAATAAACACTATTTGAGTGGAATAGTATCTCCATGGGGAAGTGGAACAGAATTCTTCCTCCGTAAGCCATGCGTGTCGTAAGAGGCGACTAAAATGCCGGGAGCAAGGGGCTAGTAACCCCTTCTCCTGTATATATTACTAAATGTAAAAGGAGAAACTTTCGTTTTTCCTTTTGGGCCACCTTGCCTCGGTGGGAAATGGCCGACGTGTTGAAAGAAAAGAAGTATATTCACTGTCCCTGTCTGTCTTCATTATATTATTATCTTTATCTGTTCTTTATTTTATCATTTTATTTATAATAAGGTGGAGTGAGTGAAGAAGGGTAGGGTCCACGGTGGTAAGGAGAAATGAGAGGTGGTGTAGTCACCAGTGACCTCACATTACCTTCACTCCTGCCACTACTTTCATTCCTCGTACTCCCTTACTTCCTTATTCTCCTTGTCCCCATTTCTACGTCTTTCCTGTATGACAAGCCCAGCCCTGAGCCAGGCTTGTCTGGTGCTTGCCTGGACAACCTTCCAGAGCAAAACAGTGAAATTTAAGAAAGTACAAGAGAGTGATCTAAGGCAACTGGCATGAGCAACAAAGAAAGGCTGATAGACCTAGATCTTGTATACCTTGTAAGAACAAAAGGGGATAATATCATGACATACAAAATACTAAGGGGCACAGATAAGGATAGGCTTTTTGCCAGGGATGCAACAAGAACAAGTGGGCATGGTTGGATATTACACACCCAAATGACCCATTTCATTAACAGTTCATCAAATGAAACATATCCTCAACATAAGACTGGAAAAAAAATAGTATGAACAGCAAAACGAAAGCATATCCCACATTGTCACTGAATGACTGATATGACAAGAGCTAATCCATCTCAGCTGATCAAAAGATAAGAAGAACCAAGAGCTAGAGCTCACCCTACTGCAAAGAAGTCAAATAGGTAATTACAAACAATTAAAGAAGGTATTACTTGCAACCTACCACGTCAGGTACCTACCACAGCCCAGCTCGTCTGACTGATCGAGACAATCTTCACTGCCATCGCACTTCAAGCTCTGCGGAATGCACTCCTTTGTCCTCACACACATATATTCTTCAGGGCTACAACCTTGCAAGATCTGAAAAGCATATACGTAAAACAATTTTACTGAAAAATCCATTATCAGTTTCATAGGTAAATATACATACTTTAAGTACAGCCAGTTATATCACATATATGAATTATAAAATTTCTTCACACAGAATTTGTATCAAGCTGCTGTAAGCACTCCAGGTAATACACGTAACTTATAAGCATAATGCACAAATAACCCGCACATACGAGAAAGAAATTCATGACAATGTTTTGATCCAACTTGTACCATTAACTAGTGACACTGTGTCACTAGTTAATGTAAGTACAAAAGTCCAGACCAGTAAGTCATCACCAGAAGTTTTTTTCTTTTTTTTCTCCTAACTAATTTGTTGGAATGGGGATTCTGAATGATATAGTAACTATATTGTTCTAGTCACGGTATTGTGCCTTTTTGTTCTTTAACCCTTTCGGGGTTTTGGTCGTACTAGTACGGCTTACGCCCTGGGGTTATTGACGTACTAGTATGCCTAAATTCTAGCGCCCTCAAATAAAGCAGAAACAGGCTGTTAGGCCTAGATGTGATAGAATGGGTCTGTGCGGTCAGTGTGCGCAGTATAAAAAAATTCCTGCACCAAACAGTGCATAATGAGGAAAAAAAACTCTGACCGTGTTTTTGGTTTAAAATAGCGACTTTGCAGTGTATTTTCGTATGGTATTTATGCTTGTATTCTCGTTTTCTTAGTCTCATTTTATAGAATAGATGATATATTACAGAAATAGAGATAATTTTGACTGGTTTCACAATGACAAGTAACTTGAAACTGAGCAAAAAGTAGCGAAAATGTTCGATTTTGGTCGATGTTCAAGAGTAAACAAATCACACCATGCGTCCAATACACATCAACTGGAGAGTCTAATATTCTTGCACAAGTGCGCTGATATTATTTATACCATTTTTACAATGATGCAGTTGTATACATAACAGTAAATCTTCTATTTTTTGTGAGAATAAAAATTCAAAATGGAAAGCAAAAGTAATGTAAGAGGGGCCTGGAGACGTGACTAATGAACAGAGATGTTATTTTAGTGCCAGGAATGTCTGCCTTGTTTATTATGGACCCTATTTTGAAATTGGCATCGTTTGAAATTTGTGTGAAATTGGCCAAATTGCCATTTTCTGACCACTATTTTGGGTAGTTGAAATTGGTAAATAGGCAGTTTCGTGTACTCAATTGATAGAAGAAATGGAGTTCTAGCGAAATAGCTATAATTTTAGTAGAATGAAACATTGGAATTTGCCGAAAATAGGGCTCAAAGTGGGCGAAATCGCCGATGCGAAAGCATAATTCCGTTAGTTTTTGATCAAATTTCATAATTTTTGTGGAGTTATGATCGGAAAAAGATTCTCTATCATTTCATAAGAAAAAATAATTTTTTTTTTTAATTCGTGGACCCTGAGAACGAGTTTCAGAGAGACCCCTTGGACCCCCAAAGGGTTAAGAGCTTAAGCTTTTAATAAAAATCAAGAGAAACATTTTGTCTTATAAGTGTCACAAAGTTATGTCAGTTCAGCAAGTGTATGAGATGAATATTAATACACTGGTACCCTGAGTTTCGTACTTTATTTGTTCCAGAAGGCTGTTCGAGTGCCGTTACCGAACGAATTTGTTCCCATAAGGAATAATGTAAATTAGATTAGTCCATTTCAGACTCCCAAAAATACACTTACAAAAGCACTTACAATAATACACTTACATAATTGTTTGAGTTGGGAGCAGTACGAAACTCGGGGTACCACTGTACTTCATAAAATTTTCATAACAAAATTGTTTTTAATTATAAAATATTTTGACTACACAACAAACAACAGACAACAAACTCTACCTTCTCTTCACAACGTGTTTCATCACTTCCATCTGGACAGTCAATCACATTATTGCATAGTTGATATACTGCAATGCATGTGTTGTTGGCTCCACAGTATGTGCATCCTTGTGTATCCTGACACAGTGCCTGTCCAATTATCAGATGAAAAAACAGGCCTTTAATCAAATAATGAAGAGGTCACGTTTAGGTGAGAGGAAAGTATCACAGCTGCCATACACAGTATTATATAGTTCATGGCAATATATGAAGTCATTTTTATCTAACCTGCAAAAATTATAAATAGAAATTTTTAACACACCGGCCATTTCCCACCGAGGTAGGGTGACCTGAAAAAGAAGAAACACTCATCCTCATACACTCTATCACTGTCTTGCCAAAGGTGTGCAGATACTACAGTTCAGATGCTCCTCCAAACTGCAAATATTTCCATCCCTCCTTCAGACTGCAGGCACTGTACTTCCCACCTCCAAGATTCAAGTTTGACTCAGTGGCTTCCCTGAATCCCTTCACAGAATGTTACCTTGCTCACACTCCAACAGCTCATCAAATCCCATAAACCATTTTCCTCCACTCAATCCTATCTAACACATGCCTGCTGGATGACCAAGCTCGTTGCATACAAAACCTCCTTTCCTATGGCAACCCCTACCCCACCTTCCCTCCACTACAGATTTATACACCCTCCAAGTCATCTTATTTTGCTCCATCCTCTCTAAATGTCTTTTTAAAAAAGTTGGGAGATACAAAGCCCAAAGACTTCATTATGTACTTTAAAAATATTTACCATGAACAAACATTTCCATAAATCTTCAAAATATTGGATACTGTTAGTTCTTAAGGGGATACATTTACTTATATTTACAAAAAAATCATAAGATTTCTCCATAACACATTTATTTAGAAATTGCATAATTTATTAGGTATAAAATCTAACTAGTTCAGTGAATTTTTATTAGAAACAAAAATGTGATGAATAAGAAAAGCAGAAAGTTACAAGCTTGAGTAAGTCAGTCAAGCAGTCAGTAAAAAACTAACCTGCTGTGTAATGTTAAGGCAGATGTTGTTACAAACTGGGGAAGATGCCAGGCCGGCTGCCGTAGTATTGGCACAAAATGTGTCACATGACTTCTCGTCGGAGCCATCTCGGCAATCATCGTCACCGTCGCACAGGTAGAACATGGGCACGCATCTCTTATTGCTACATTTAAAGTCTTCCACACCACATTCTTGATATTCTGTAAAAAATAATATGAATAGCTTTACAAGTTGCATAATATTACTGGTCATATTATTATTAAACTAGTGTTGGGAAGGGGTGTGGGATCAAAAGATTTTTTAAATACACTGGCTGTCTCCCGCCCAGGCAGGGTGACCCAAAAATGAAACACTTTCACCATCATTCACACAATCACTGTCTTGCCAGAGATGCGCATATACAACAGTTCTGATGTCCCTCCAATTGGCAAATATCCCAAACCCCTCCTTTAGAGTGCAGGCACTGTACTTTCCACCTCCAGGACTCAAGTCTGGCTAACCGGAGGGATTAAAAGATGTTTGAACTAACACAAAGTAAGAGTTATCACAGCGCTTCTTTGCTTATGGCTGGTTCCTGAAGGCAAACTGAGAAGGTTGGTGGACAAATCTGGGATATGTAAAAAAAAAGGAAATGAAAAGTGAACACAGAAAAGGCAAAAAGTCTAGGCAATGATGGACTGAATATCAGATTGGAAGGAGGGATTACAGAGGAAATGGATGTACAGTGGACCCCTGGTTTACGTACTGCCCCAAACTCGAACAATTATGTAAGTGTATTTTTGTAAGTGCTTGTGTAAGTGTATTTTTGGGGGTCTAAAAGGACTAATCTAATTTACATTATTTCTTATGGGAACAAATTCGTTCGGTAACGGCACTCGAACAGCATTCTGGAATGAATTATGGCCGTTAACCGGGGGTCCACTGTATTTAGATATTTGGAAGTGGGCATGTTAGCAGGTGGGTCTATGAAAGACAAGGTGAGCCACAGAATAGATGAAGGCAAAATGGTGAGTATTGTGTTTGAGTGGTGTGAAAATCATGCATCAAATTCAGAGCGTAGAAATAAAGGTGATGTGGGAGCACCAAGAGTAAGTAAGTAAGTAAGTTTATTCAGGTATGCACAAATACAGTTACATAGATTATCATACATAGCAGCATATGTGTAGAAAACCTAGGATAACCCAAAAAAGTCAGACAGAGTAACTTATTTCCATTGGCGTCCATTTAATACCTTAATATTATACACTGTAGGAGATATATGTTTTTATACTATAAAGAATATATACTAGGAATAAGGTAAAAAGAGTTATTTACATTTACATGCATGTTAGCTAAAAAAATATAAAAAATATTCTCCTCCCTTTCTGCCACTACATTCATTAGGTACCTTTTGGCTCTCTTCTTGAACTGGCTCATGCTATGACTGGCTTTGACATGTGCAGGCAGTCTGTTCCATTCCTTTATTGCTGTACAATAAAAGGTGTTTGAAGCCTGGCCACTGAATGTGGGTACTACAAAGTTGTGCTCTCTCCCACTAGTACTATGACTGCTTTGGTTCCCAGTCTTGACAAAATTGGCAGCAAGATATTCTGGACACTGTTTGTGAGCAATTTTATAAACTTGATTCAATTTAAGTTGTTTTACTCTGTCTTCAATATTCAGCATATCCAATTGTTGTAATTCATCCAGGCCTACATGCTCTCTTGGGCCCAGGTCCAGGATGAATCTTACCATTTTGTTCTGGGTGATTTGCAGCTTATCTTTCAGTTTTTTTGTCAAGGCAGAGTACCATGAAGAGCAAGCATAGTCCATATGACATTGTATAAGGGCTAGACATAGGGTCCTGCGAGCCTCAGTAGGTAGACACTGTGCTTGTCTGTACAGGAACTTCAGTCTGGCATTCGCTTTCTTTACTACACTGTTCCCTATCAAATAGTTCAGAGGGTTGCAAAGTGGTTTGTGAAGTGACTTGGGTATATAGAGATGGAGAGAGATAGGATGATCACCTACATGATTAAGCATCATGTAGATAAAACACATCACATACATGATAAAGCTTTATGGGGATGCAATACATCACAAACATGATAAAGCTTTATGGGGATGAAACATCATACTAATAAAGATCTTTTGCTTTATACATAGTTGAGAAAACTTGCTGTCTTACCACACGCTGCATGTTCATCAGAGTCATCATCTGAACCACAGTCCTTATCAATGTCACACACCCACGAGTGAGCAATGCAACGGCCAGACACCTGACACCTGAGAAAGCATAACAATTTATTAAAATACAATAAGGCAATAAACATATATTTTTTAACACATTAGTAATCTCCCACTGAGGCAGAGTGACAAGAAAAAGAAGAAACAAAAGTTTTTCTTCCTTTTGCATTTAGTAGTTTATACTGAAGGAGTTACTAGCCTCTTGCTCCTGGCATTTTAGTTGCCTCATGACATGAATGGTTTAGAGGAAGGATTCTTCACCACCCTAAGGTGCTCCTCGACTTACAGTGGGGTTACATTCTGATGAACCCATCAGAAGTTTAAAATATCATAAGTTGAATATGAATATATGATAAATAAGTAAGTAAATAACTACTGTCACTGAATAAGTAGATAAATAATTACTATAAGTGAATACCAGTATTGAAAAGTAAATAAATAAATACAGACTTTCCTCCTTCACGCTGGGTAATTATCTTAAGTGCATCACTATCACACCATTGTAAAGTCAAAATAGCATAAGTCGAACCATTGTAAAGCAAGGAGAATCTGTATACTTAGCTAATGAAATTTCTGCCTCTCAAGGACAGAACTAAGAGCTGGAGCTCAGCCTTCCTCCCTCCATCAACTTAAATAGGTATAAATAATTGGTAATTATATGTTATCTCCATGGGGAAGTGGAAAAGAATTCTTCCTTCGTAAGCCATGCATGTCATAAGAGAAGGCTAAAATGCTGGAAGCAAGGGGCTCGTAACCCTTTCTCCTGTATAAATTACTAGATGTAAAAAGAAAAAAAACACTTTCATTTCTTCTTTTTCGGGTCACCCTGCCTCAGTGGTAACAACCGATGTGTTCAAAAAAATAATGTTAATGAAGAATAAAGTATGAAAGTACAAACTATATAAAAAAGATTTCATCATTGATCACCTGAATTTATCTGCTGGACAGAGCGGGTGATTGCACTCCTCAGGGCTCTCATCTGATCCATCCTCACAATCACGGTCACCATCACATACCCAGTATGCATCGATACATTGATTATTACCACACTGGAACATGTCATTGTGACACTGTGCAGCCTCTGAAAAATATTTAATACAGTGGACCCCCGAGTTTCGGCCATAATTCATTCCAGAATGCTGTTCAAGTGCCATTACCGAACGAATTTGTTCCCATAAGGAATAATGTAAAGCAGGTTAGTCTGTTTTAGACCCCCAAAAATACACTTACAAAAGCACTTACAATATTACACTTACATAATTGTTTGATTTTTGAGGTGGTCAAAACTCGGGGGTCCACTGTATTTACGTTAATCACCTTTTAAAAATAGTGTCTTAATTACACGATGTACAATACAGTTCATAATATGGGAAGAAACCAGTATAAAGTATGGTACTATACAAGAAAATAAAAATAATATATATATGTATAGTTTATACACATATATATATACAGTAGTCCTCCCATATCCATGGGGGGATACATTTCAAGACCTACCGTGGATACCTGAAACTAAGGATAGTAGTGAACCCTGCTTCTCTTAGGCTTTGAACAACTGTCTTATTTTTGGGCCATGGTAAACCATGGATAACTGAAACTGAAGAAACCAAATCCATGGATATGGGGGTTGTACTGTACTTTATACATACTATACTTTATTATGTACTTACAAATAAGAACATAAGAACATAAGAAAGAAGGAACACTGCAGCAGGCCTACTGACTCATGCGAGGCAGCTCCATGACTTCCCGGCTTAGACCTGACTACCTGGAGTCAACCCTTTCCAGGTAAACTCCAGGTAGTCAGGTCACTTCCATTTAAGGAAGGACCACGGCATAAGACCTTATAGCACAAGCTAATCAGGTCCATCTCACACCCACCCACACCCACTCATGTATTTATCTAATCTATTTTTAAAACTACACAACATCTTAGCTTCTATGACGGTACTTGAGAGTTTGTTCCACTCATCCACAACTCTATTACCAAACCAGTGCTTTCTTATATCCTTCCAGAATCTGAACTTTTCCACCTTGAAACCATTGCTGCGAGTAATGTCTTGGCTGGATATTTTCAGCACGCTATTTACATCCCCTTTATTTATTCCTGTTTTCCATTTATACACCTCAATCATATCCTCCCTAATTCTATGCCTTTCTAGAGAGTGCAGATTCAGAGCCCTCAGTCTATCCTCATAGGGAAGATTTCTGATACAGGGATCAACTTGGTCATCCTCCTCTGTACGTTTTCCAACGCATTTATATCCATTCTGTAATATGGTAATCAGAGCTGTGCAGCATAATCTAAATGAGGCCTAACCAAGGATAAATAGAGCTGAAGAACAACCTGAGGACTTCGGTTTTCGTCATTAATTCATTCCAGAAAGTCTGATGAAAACCGAATTTGACGAAAATTGAAGCAATATTTCCCATAAGAAATAATGCAAATCCAATTAATCCGTTCCAGACACCCAAAAGTAATAACAAAAAATACATTTTATAGAGAATAACTATAGTTTTACATACAGAAAACAATGAGAAATAAATATAAAGAACTAATGAAATGGATAAATGAACATTAAATATCACTTTTACCTTTATTGAAGACTCTTGTTGGCGTATGGAAGATGCGAGGCGGGGAGAGGTTATTGGTTGGAAGGGGACTCCCCCTCTATAAGAACTTCAGGTATCAAGTCCCTATCCAGGGTTACTTCCCTTCTTTGTCTTTTACTGGCACTAGGACCAGCTTGAGAGTCACTCGACCCCTGTCGCACAAAAAATCAGTCCAGAGAGGTCTGTTTCTGGTGTCTCTTTAAGATTTGCCTAAAATGGGACAAGGCACTGTCATTGAACATTTTGCAGACATGGCTTGCAACAGCTTTGTTAGGGTGATATTTCTCCACAAAACTTTGCACCTCACTCCACTTTGCACACATGTCCTTAATCACTGAAGAAGGCACATTCTCTCCTCTCTCTTCCTCCTCCTCTGAAGCAATTTCCTCAGCGATCTGTTGCTGTTCCAGTTGAAGGTGTTGCAGCTCTTCAGTGGTTAGCTCTTCCCTGTGGCCGTCCACCAACTCTTTCACATCCTGGCCACTCACATCCACCCCATGGACTTCCCCAAAGCCACAATAAATTCCACAACAGGTGTAGGGTTGTCAGGGTTAGCCTCAAACCCTTCAAAACTCTTCTCTTGGACACATTCTGGCCACAATTTTCTCCAAGCAGAGTTCAGGGTAATGCTCACTCGACGAGAAACAAAGCCAGACTTCACTCAGAACACATGGGATGCTTTGTGTGGGTGCGGGCAGGTGGACACATTCAGTACGGTGGACCGACGAAAACCGAGGTGATGAACGAAAACTGGGACAAAATTTTGACGAAAAGTCGACGAAAACCAGAGCAAATGAAAACTGAGGTTCCACTGTATTCCCCATCTTTTCACTAATAACAGTGAAAATATTAGGTATCTGTGGGTTAGAAGTGGTGAGGGTATTGTGGATAGGGTGGGATGATGGGTCAAAGTAAAAGTAATGTAAGTCAAGCCAGTAGCAGCGGTGCAAAATGTGTAGTGACTTACCACAAATTCCTCCTGGTGATGTGTCCTCATCACTGTTGTCCAAACAGTCATTATCACCATCACACAGGTATCTCTCATCAATGCACCTCAGGTTCTTCTTACATTGAAACTGACCTGCACTGCACAAACTTGGCTGAAAATCATTTTAGGTAGTTCAAGCTTAATTACAAACATAAGTGTTTTTTCAACATGCTGGCCATCTTCCACTGAGGCAAGGTGAACCGAAAAAGAAACACTTTCACCATCATTCACACTATAACTGGCAATATTGAAATTACATTATAAAAATCAACAGAAAATATTCTCTGACCTTCAGGCAGCAAGCTTCACTAACAAGTATGAGAACATAAAACATCAGAAAACCTATCCCATCGAGGCAGGGTGACCTAAAAAAAAATTAAATTTAGTAATTTATAAAGGAGAAGGGGTTATTAGACCCTTGCTTCCAGTATTTTAATCACCTCTTATGACACATGGCTTACAGAGGAAGAATTCTAAAATAGATTAATCACAGGGAAATAATAAAGAGATCATTTATCTTCAAATCAACAATATCTTATACAGTATATCTAACCTGCTTTGTTATTGTTATGGAGTACATAAATACACTACTACAAAATGTGAAGGATTGGTAAAGATTGAAAAATATGTGTTTATCTTGTGAGGTAAGAACGACTGAGTGTAATGTGTCTTTCTTACAGTGAACAAAAGATTGAGCCTTTCCCTTTCCTTGTGCTGAATGACTCACTTGGGTTTAACGCTTCACATGAAAATAATAATTCTGTAAAAAAGTATGTTTATCTTGAGCATTTACTATAAAACAAATACACTAACCTGCCTAAATTGTTATCATTTGGATGTAACAATGCTTGTAAACCATTTTTTGGTACAATCTTACAAGAAAGAATTTTCACATTCAAACAACACTCTTCCTAACTAAATGCATAACACTCATAAATTATGAACCCAAAGGTATAAGGTATGTAACACAGTTTAAAAAAATTTCTCAAACATAACATCTTATAGGAGTGAGGAAGAACCAGTTGTGAGTGTGGGGAAAGTTCGTGAAGCAGTGAGTAGAATGAAAGTGGGTAAAGCAGCTGGGATTGATGGGATAAAGATAGAAATGTTAAAGGCAGGTGGGGATATAGTTTTGAAGTGGTTAGTGTTTTTATTTAATAAATGTATGGAAGAGAATAAGGTATCTAGGGATTGGCAGAGAGCATGCATAGTTCCTTTGTATAAAGGCAAAGGGGACAAAAGAGAGTGTAAAAATTATAGGGGAATAAGTCTGTTGAGTATACCTGGTAAAGTATATGGCAGAGTTATTATTGAAAGAAATTAAGAGTAAGACGGAGAGCAGGATAGCAGATGAACAAGGAGGCTTTAGGAAGGGTTGGGGGTGTATAGACCAAGTGTTTGCAGTGAAACATATAGGTGAACAATATTTAGATAAGGGTAAAGAGGTGTTTGTGGCATTTATGGATTTGGAAAAGGCATATGATAGGGTGGATAGAGGCAATGTGGCAGATGTTGCAAATGTATGGAATAGGAGGTAGGTTATTGAAAGTGGTGAAAAGTTTTTACGAGGATAGTGAGGCTCAGGTTAGAGTATGTAGGCAAGAGGGAGATTATTTCCCAGTAAAAGTAGGCCTTAGACAGGGATGTGTGATGTTACCATGGCTGTTCAATATATTTATAGATGGAGTTGTAAGAGAAGTGAATGCTCAGGTGTTGGCAAGAGGTGTGGGGTTAAAAGATAAAGAATCTAACACAAAGTGGGAGTTGTTACAGTTGCTCTTTGCTGATGACACTGTGCTTGTGGGGGATTCTGAAGAGAAGTTGCAGAGGTTGGTGGATGAGTTTGGTAGGGTATGTAAAAGAAGGAAAATAAAAGTGAATATAGGAAAGAGTAAGGTGATGAGGATAACAAACAAATTAGACAACAGAAGATTGGATATCAGATTGGAGGGAGAGAGTATGGAGGAGGTGAATGTGTTCAGGTATTTGGAAGAGAATGTGTCAGCAGATGGGTCTATGAAGGATGAGGTGAATCATAGAATTAACAAGGAATGAATGGAGCCAAATGGTTTTTAGGACTTGACGTGCTGTTGGAGTGTAAGCAAGGTAACATTTATGAAGGGTTTCAGGGAAACCGGCAGGCCGGACTTGATTCCTGGAGATGGGAAATACAGTGCTGGCACTCTGAAGGAGGGGTGTTAATGTTGCAGTTTTGTAGCTGTAGTGTAAGCACGCCTCTGGCAAGACAGTGATGGAGTGAGTGATGATGAAAGTTTTCTTTGTCGGGCCACCCTGCCTTGGTGGGAAATGGCCTGTGTTAATAAAAAAAATAATAGTAAATAATAATAATAATAATAATAATAATACCTGTGTGAAGTTAGTTATAGGGTTGCAAAATTTTTTCTGCTGACTATCTGGCTCAAAGCCAGTTGCACAAGCACATACAGGACCCTCAGGTGTTGCAAGACACAGGTCAACACACTGGATGCTTCTTGTACAGTCATTTGTATCTGCAAATACAACACTCAACTTAAATTCCATATTTCAAAGAAGTGATGGTAACTGTGTTCCCTTCTTTGTTTGCTCTACCTTGGTGGGAAACTACTGACATAAAAAAAAAAATTTAAAGTGTAGATAACTTACAGTAAACCATCACATAACATTCCTGATATCATCATATAAGGTAAAAAACAAATATAGTGAAAAACATATAGGAAAAGTAGAGTTACATTCTTCCCACCTCCAAAAACAATTTTTTTTTAAACACACCAGCCATCTTCCACTGAGGCTGAGTAATCCTAAAAAAGAAACACATTCACCACCATTCACTGAAGTTGTCCTGGTAGATATAAACAGTAGGTTTACAAACAGCAACAACGCAGGTAATTAATACCGTCCATCCATGAGTGCGATACAGAAACTTGTTGAGTGTTACACATTCTTGTTATACATTCCTTTATCTGTTTTATAAATATGTAAGATGACAGGTAAGTCTTGCCACTACTATTTACAACTACTATGCACAACACAAGATTGTGCATGTGCATACACTATATACACTCATTTGAGTTTCCATTCACCTTCCTAATAATTCTTGCCTTATAGCATTTCCTCTCAGTTCCATGCAGAAGTGGAATGTGTTGTAGCAAGCAACTATAATGCTGGAAAAAATGCTAAAAAAAACAAAGAAGTTGAAGTTGGGTTGTTTGAATGAACATGGATGTAGTACAGATGGGAAGAAAGAACTAACTGTTAATATTGTTAATGAAAAGAAGAAACCTAGGTAGTAGGTTGGTAGACAGCAACCGCCCAGGGAGGTACTACCATCCTGCTGAGTGTAAAACGGAAGCCTGTAATTGTTTTACATGATGGTAGGATTGCTGGTGTCTTTTTTCTGTCTCATAAATATGCAAGATTTCAGGTATGTCTTGTTACTTTTACTTGCCCTTAGGTCCCACTACACATTCATGTACAAGCATGTATATACACACCCCTCTGGGTTTTCTTCTATTTTCTTACTAGTTCTTGTTCTTATTTCCTCTTATCTCCATGGGGAAGTGGAACAGACTTCTTCCTCCGTAAGCCATGCGTGTCATAAGAGTCGACTAAAATGCCGGGAGCAAGGGGCTAGTAACCCCTTCTCCTGTATACATTACTAAAGTTAAAAAGAGAAACTTTTGTTTTTCTCTTTGGGCCACCCCGCCTTAGTGGGAAACGACCAATTTGTTGAAAGAAAGAAGAAGGGTGTGTAAAGGTAGAAAGTTGAAAGTGGACATAGATAAGAGTAAGGTGATGAGGGTATCAAACGATTTAAATAAAGAAAAATTGGATATCACATTGGAGAGAGGGATTATGGAAGAAGTGAATGTTTTCAGATATTTGGGAGTTGACGTGTCAGCGGATGGGTTTATGAAGGATGAGGTTAACCATAGAATTGATGAAGGAAAAAAGTGAGTGGTGCGTTGAGGTATCTGTGGAGACAAAAAACGTTATCTATGGAGGCAAAGAAGGGAATGTACGAAAGTATAGTGGTACCAACACTCTTATATGGGTGTGAAGCATGGGTTGCAAATGCTGCAGCAAGGAGGAGGCTGGAGGCAGTGGAGATGTCCTGTCTAAGGGCAATGTGTGGTGTAAATATTATGCAGAAAATTCGGAGTGTGGAAATTAGGAGGTGTGGAGTTACTAAAAGTATTAGTCAGAGGGCTGGAGGGGTTGTTGAGGTGGTTTGGTCATTTAGAGAGAATGGATCAAAGTAGAATGACTTTTAGAGCATATAAATCTGTAGGGGAAGGAAGGCGGGGTAGGGGTCGTCCTTGAAAAAGTTGGAGGGAGGGGGTAAAGGAGGTTTTGTGGCTGAGGGGCTTGGACTTTCAGCAAGCATGTGTGAGCGTGTTAGATAGGAGTGAATGGAGACGAATGGTTTTTGGGACCTGGCGAGCTGTTGGAGTGTGAGCAGGGTAACATTTTGTGAAGGGATTCAGGGAAACCAGTTAATTGATTTAGTTGGACTTGAGTCCTGGAAATGGGAAGTACAATGCCTGCACTTTAAAGGAGGGGTCTGGGATAGTGACAGCTTGGAGGGACTTATTCTCAGCTGTCATATCTGAGCGCCTGTGCAAAGACAGTGATTATGTATGAGTGAGGTGAAAGTGTTGAATGATGATGAAAGTATTTTCTTTTTGGGGATTTTCTTTCTTTTTGGGTCACCCTGCCTCGGTGGGAGACGGCCGACTTGTTGAAAAAAAATAAAGGATTGTTGGTGTCTTTTTTCTGTCTCATACATATGCAAGGTTTCAGGTACATTTTGCTACTTCTGCTTACACTTAGGTCACACTACACATGCATGTACAAGCATACATATACACACCCCTCTGGGTTTTCTTCTATTTTCTTACTAGTTCTTGATCTTGTTTATTTCCTCTTATCTCCATGGGAAAGGGGAACAGAATTCTTCCTCCATAACTCATGCGTGTCGTAAGAGGCAACTAAAATGCCGGGAACAAGGGGCTAGTAACTCCTCCTCCTAAATTTAAAAGGAGAAACTTTCACTTTTTCTTTTGGGCCACCCTGCCTCGGTGGGATACAGCCAGTGCATTGAAAGAAGAAAAGAAGCAAAACATAACTAACAGAGGTGGGAAAATTTTAATCAAGAGAAGCAAATGGGGATAAACTGGGTGTGTATACAATACATATACAGTGGACCCCTGGTTTATGTAATTAATTCGTTCCAGAATGCTGTTCAAGTGCCGTTACCAAACGAATTTGTTCCCATAAGGAATAATGTAAATTAGATTAGTCATTTTAGACCCCCAAAAATACACTTACAAAAGCACTTACAAAAATACACTTACATAATTGTTCGAGTTTGGAGCAGTACGTAAACCGGTGGTCCACTGTATATATCTTACTAGATTTCTGTTGGATCATTTTCAGTTCACATACTCTAAGCTTCCAAGTCACTCGAGCATTATTTCTATTTAAAATGAGAAGCTTGATAGTATATGAGAAGACAGTAAGGCTAAGACAGTGATACAGTATAGGATCTGCATTTGTAACAAACACAACATCAAGCTCCCTCTATGATTTTTGAAGTACTGTTATATTAATTTTTATTATCCATTATGACTAAAGGGTTAATAATTAGTTCTTAAACCACAATCATAATAATGACAAGATACTTCTTTACAAGTCCTGTACAGCACTGTGTAGCCACATATGTAGAGGAGGCACATTACTCCCATGCTCATATAAGAACACTAGCCATCAGAATAACACATAAGAAAATAAGAAAGATGCAACATAAAGGATTCAAGATAAAAAATGACGAGACATTTTAGAGAATTTAACAAAATACAAAAAATACAAGAATTAAATCATCACTAAAATTCTAATTCTAAATGTTGAGGTGAATATAAGTAACTTATATTTTAGGAATTACATTAAGATTTAAACAAACCATACCATGGGCAGGGATTGAGCTCATGGCGAGTGAGTCGTAAAACTCCAGGTCAGGAGTTTTACGACTCACTCGCCATGAGTTCAGTCCCCCCCCGTGGCATCATTTGTCTGCAATTGTGTCATTACGATTTCGTGAGTACATTAAGATTTATCTCCACAATAGAAAAATAAACATACCACTTTGACTGTTGTTTGAGAAAACCTTCAAGTCAAAAATATAAGGATTCTCCATACGCAGTGCCTCGGGTGAATCCCGTTTCTCAAGACTCACGCGCTTTATTGTACCATTCTGGAACTCTGACCAATATATGAAGCCATTATAGTAAGCTAGTCCATATGGATGATTTAAAACATCACCACGAAGCATTACCTGCAATGGAATTTAATATTATTTAAGCAAATAATTAAAATCAACTATTTCATACCTGTCATAAATTCATCACTAAACCAACCAGCACTTGATGCAATTGTATTAAAGAAAATGAAAGTGATCACAAGATGGATCTATGAATTTGCAAACAACTGCAGTTTGCCTGTGGAAATGACCAACAAAGAACAAAAAGACACAATACCATGACTGGATCAATACACAAATAAAACAAACATAGGAGAAAGAACGTTATGACAATGTTTTGGTCAGTGTGACTAGTAAAAGATGAAAGTCAGACAGAAACATCATCATATGCATCTTTCTCCTATGTGTGGGTTATTTGTGTAATGACAAATAAGAAATTAATGCAACCAATTATCAATTTCTTTTGTGATTACCCATTTGCCTTGTCTTCAGAACTTAGCATTTTTTTTTTCACTGGTTGTAGCATATACAGTGGTACCTCGAGTTACGATATTTTTTCGTTCGAGAATGCTGTTCAAGTGCCATTACCAAACGAATTTAACCCCATAAGGAATAATGTAAAATAGACTAGTCCTTTTACACCCCCAAAAATATACTTACAAAAGCATTTAAAAAAATAAACTTACATAAAAGGGCGATTTTGGGGACCATCGTAACTCGAGGTACCACTGTATATTCATTACTTACCTTAAAATATTTGTAGTCTTAATGTAGGGCGAAAGGTGAGTAGTACACTGTACTTATTTGTAGGAAGTCAGGTGTAGGTAGGATGAAAGGTGAGTAGTATTTATTTGTATGAAGTCAGGTGTAGGTAGCCGGTAGATGTAGGTACATATGTAGTCCGCCTAGGCTACATACCTACACCTACCTACATAGCTACACAATATTTAATGTGGCCCAGAACCATATTATTACCATCAACATACCATGTTCACTGAGTTTAATCGTTTCTAACAACTACCTTTAGAGTGTGAGCAAAGTAACATTTATGAAGGGATTCAGGGAAACCAGCAGGCCGGACTTGAGTCCTGGAGATGGGAAGTACAGTGTCTGCACTCTGAAGGAGGGGTGTTAATGTTGCAGTTTTATAACTGTAGTATAAAGCACCCCTCTGGCAAGACAGTGGAGGAGTGAATGATGATGAAAGTTTTTCTTTTTCGGGCCACCCTGCCTTGGTGGGAATCGGCCAATGTGTTAATAAAAAAAAAAAAAAATTGTTAACAAAAGCACTGTGTGTTAAGGGGAGTGAATGAGCCAACGCAGATTCATACATGTTTTCTCTGGTGCTGGACTAGAGAAAACTACCACACCTCCATAGCATATAAACATAGCATGTTTATATGCTATGTAACATGTTTCTTATATAATTTTGAAGAAAATATCAAAGATGGATTAATGAAAATGTCTATATTAACGTAAAATAAGACATTTAATGTGCCCAAGAGTGATTATTATTATGTATTAGTATTATTGGTAGGTAGTAGGTTGGTAGTCAGCAACCACCCAGCAAGCTGTTATTATTTATGGGGAAATATTTTATCACTTCTCATCAACACACTTTCTCTCACTTCACAATTGTAGTCTTTTGTTCTCCTAGCTAACGACACTAGAAAATAATCTATCTCTTTTCTCCTATTCTTTCACAATCTTGTGTGTTTATCATCTTTTTTACATGTATTTCTCAGCCATGATATTTCTAGTGGTTTCTTTATCTCTTCAAAATTCATCTCTTTTTACTTCTGATTCATTTTCAAGCATTTCTTTGGACTTTATTGTATCTTATGTTTTCTAGATATGGCCATCATACTACAGAACCTGTCCATAAAACACAATATTCTGAAGAATAAAAAAAAATGCCTTTTTTGTGTAGGATTCAATGAACCACCAAAACTACTATCTTTCCATGACAGCTGTTTTTGACTCAGGCACACATACACAATGCACATTTAAATCAAACATAGTTAAAATATAAGAGAAAAATATATAAAATGCCTACCAGAACTAAGAAATAAATTAAAGAAGTAAGAAATGTGTTCCAAATTAGTTTCCAAAACACTGAAAATGCCTTCATTTATTGACAGAATTATTATATATATACGTATTCTGTTCATGGGAAAGTCTTAAACCCATAAGAGTTATAAGAGTTATACAACACTTCATAGCAGAGGTGAAGGAGATGGTGGGAAGTGGGAAGATGAAAAGGTGTTCAGTGAAGGACCTTGGCTGCAAGCACAGGAGTTACAGCTAATGAAGGTTGCTAAAACAAACATGGAGATAGGGTAACCATATATAAGATAAGATACAGATACATATTTGTATGCCTCTGGCAAGACAGCTGGGCTATAGTGACTACATAAGACTGCATGTGGTCAACCTCAACATCCTAATTGATCTGGCTGTCAACCATGAGGCCTGATCTCAGACAGGGTCACAGGGGCAGTAACCCCAGGACATAACTATATAGGTAAATTACGGGGGCAGGCTGACAGCTTGAATGTTATGCACGAGAAGGTATTTTGTGCTACAGCCACCGAAAATTTACAAAATAATATTACAAGCTAAGCGCCAAGAGTACAGCTCTGCTCATATAGCTACAATAGGTAATCAGATATAGGCAAAGCATAATCACACACACACAACTAACCCACATATAAGAGAAAGAAATTTATGACGACTTTTCGGTCCAACTTGGACCGAAACATCATCACAACTTTCAGTAAAGAATAGTACAGTAAGTGGATAAGGACACTCATGTACAGTTCTGCAGATTTATTAACCCTTTAAAGGTGGGTGCCGTAGTACTACGACTTTGAGCACTGTGTCGGTGCCGTACTACTACGCCATGACCTCAGCTCACTCAGATAAGCTGTGAGCAGTAAATTTGGGCCTAGATATGAGAGAACTGGTCTGTGCAGTAAGTGTGCACCATATAACAAAAATCCTGCAGTACACAATGCATAATGAGAAAAAGAACGTGACTGTTTTTGGTTTAAAACAGCAACTTTGTGGTGTATTTTCGTATGGTTTCTTTGGTTGTATTCTTGGTCTCATTTAATAGATGAAGATTTTTTTTTTTTTTTTTTTCAACAAGTCGGCCACCGAGGCAGGGTGACCCAAAAAGAAAGAAAATCCCCAAAAAGAAAATACTTTCATCATCATTCAACACTTTCACCACACTCATACATAATCACTGTCTTTGCAGAGGAGCTCAGATACGACAGCTGAGAAACGTCCCTCCCAGCTGTCACTATCTCAGACCCCTCCTTTAAAGTGCAGGCATTGTACTTCCCATTTCCAGGACTCAAGTCCAACTAAATCAATTAACTGGTTTCCCTGAATCCCTTCACAAAATGTTACCCTGCTCACACTCCAACAGATCGGCATGTCCCAAAAACCATTCGTCTCCATTCACTCCTATCTAACACGCTCACACATGCTTGCTGGAAATCCAAGCCCCTCGCCCACAAAACCTCCTTTACCCCCTCCTTCCAACCTTTTCTAGGACGACCCCTACCCCGCCTTCCTTCCCTTACAGATTTATACGCTCTCCAAGTCATTCTACTTTGATCCATTCTCTCTAAATGACCAACAACCCCTCTTCAGCCCTCTGACAAATACTTTTAGTAACTCCACACCTTCTCCTAATTTCCACATTCCGAATTTTCTGCATAATATTTACACCACACATTGCCCTTAGACAGGACATCTCCACTGCCTCCAGCCTCCTCCTCGCTGCAGCATTTGCAACCCATGCTTCACACCCATATAAGAGTGTTGGTACCACTATACTTTCGTACATTCCCTTCTTTGCCTCCATGGATAACGTTTTTTGTCTCCACAGATACCTCAATGCACCACTCACTTTTTTTCCTTCATCAATTCTATGGTTAACCTCATCCTTCATAAACCCATCCGCTGACACGTCAACTCCCAACTATCTGAAAACATTTACTTCTTCCATAATCCCTCTCTCCAATGTGATATCCAATTTTTCTTTATTTAAATCGTTTGATACCCTCATCACCTTACTCTTATCTATGTTCACTTTTAACTTTCTACCTTTACACTTTACCTTTACCTTTAGATGAAGATATATTACAGAAATGGAGATGATTTTTATTGGTTTCATGACAAAGTAGCCTGAAATTGAGCTCAAAGTAGCAGATTATTATTATTATAATCAAATAGAAGCGCAAAATAGCAGAAATGTTTGATTTTTGTCGATATTCCAGAGTACACAAATTACATACATCACTCTTCCAATACGCAACCAAATGGTTGGTCCAATAAATGTTCACAAATGCCTGACATTATTTATACAATTATTACAATACTACAGTACTCTGCATAACAGTAATTTTTTTTGTGTGTGGATAAAAATTCAAAATGGAAAGCAAGTGTAATACAGAAGAGGCCTGGGGATGTAACTAATGAACAGGAAATGTTTTTTTTAGTGCCAGGGATGCATACATTGTTTATTCTGAACACTATTTTTAAATTGGAAATTTCTGAATTTTGTGTAGAATTAGCCAAATTGCCAATTTCTGACAACTTTACTGGGGAGTTGAAATAAGTAAAAATGTTTTTTTTTTGTACTCAATTGACAGAATCGAAGGAATACTAGCGAAATAGTTATGAGTTTGGTTGACTGGAACAAAGAAACTGCTGAAAATAGGGCTAAAAGTTGGTGAAAACACTGATGCGTAAATATCGCCGAGACTGCTAACTTTGCGGGAGCGTAATTCCATACGTTTTCCATCAAATTTTGTTCTTTTGGTTTCATTACCTTTAGAAAGAGATTCTCTATCATTTCATAAGAAAAATTAATTCTCCTTTTTTTTTTTTTTGCTAATTCTCCAACCCTCACAGCAATTTTCAGATCAGGGATTCTGACCCTGAAAGGGTTAAAGAAAGCATTTCACTACTTGTGAAGACGTTTCCTTTAACAAGTGTCCTGAACTGTATGTAAGTGGTCATTTAGAAAGGATGGAGCAAAATAGAGTGACTTTGAGTGTGTATAAATCTGTAGTGGAAGGAAGGAGGGGTAGGGGTCGTCCTAGGAAAGAATGGAGAGAGGGAGGTAAAAGAGGTTTTGTGTGCGAGGGGCCTGGACATGCAGCAAGCATGTGTGAGCATTTTACATAGGAGCGAATGGAAACGAATGGTTTTTGGGAATTGACGAGATGTTGGAGTGTAAGCAGGGTAATATTTTGTGAAAGGATTAGGGAAACAGGTTAGCCGGACTTGAGTCCTGGAGGTGGAAAGTATAATGCCTGCTCTTTAAAGGAGGGGTCTGGGATACTTGCTATTTGGAGTGACATCTGAACTGTCATATCTAAGCACCTCTGCAAAGACAGTGATTATGTGTGAATGATGGTGAAAGTATTTCTTTCTTTTTTGGGTCACCCTGCCTTGGTGGGAGACAGCTGACATGTTAAAAAAAAAATAATAATAATAATAACAATCTTTATTTCTACATGATACAACTTATACAGGCCTAGCAGTCATCAATGACATACTATACAGAAAGGACCTAGTTATGCAGAACATTTCAGGCAACATAGGCTAATCTTGTCCTCCAGGATGCAACCCACACCAGTTGACTAACACCCAGGTACTTATTTACTGCTAGGTGAACAGGGATAACCAGTGTAAGGAAAAACGCCCAATGTTTCCACCTGTACCGGGGATTGAACCACGGCCACTCAATGTATGAGCCGAGTGTGTTACCAGTTGAACTGCTTGTCAGTAATATTTACAACTGTCCAGTATATAACTTACCTCTCGATTTTTGCCATCAAGATCTATTCTTTCAATCTTATTATGGAAGCCATCACACCAATAGAGATGCCGTTCCTTAAAATCAATTGTTAATCCATTGGGCCACTGAAGATCTTTAGTTACAAATGGTTCTCTGTGCGTCCCATCCATCCATGCTCGCTCTATCAAGCCATCACCAGTCGCTATAATTCCACCAATAGGGAACTGCCACACAGTCCAATACATGTAGCCTTCTCCTGGGTTTAAGACTATGGCTCTTGCATTTGTTAAGTTACCATGAAGGAGCATCTTTCGTTTCTCAGGGTTCTTCATAGAACAAACAAATATAGAAGATACACCCTGTAAAACAAATTGATGAATGAAATTAAGAAAAAGAAACTGTAAACAATGAACTGTATTACAATTGCATTATCAGTCAGTAGTTTGTAAATTTACATTTTTAAAGGCAAATTATAGAGATTTTTTCTAGACTGTCAGACCAATTCACAAATCAAATTTTTTTAATACACTGCCGTCTCCCACCAAGGCAGGGTAACCCCAAAAAAAAAAAAATCATTATTCACTCTATCACTGTCTTGCGAGAGGCAAGTAATATGAGCATGTACTGTACTTTTCTTTTCAAGGCACTGAATTCCAAGTTTTCTTAGAAAATTGAAAAGTTCATTCAAGAATTCAAGGAAACCGGTTAGCCGGACTTGAGTCCTGGAGGTGGAAAGTACAATGCCTGCACTCTAAAGGAGGAGTTTGGGATATTTGCTGTTTAGTGACATCTAAATTGACGTATCTGTGCGCCTCTGACAAGACACTGATAGTTTGAAAGATGGTGAAAATGTTTTTTGGGTCATCTTACTTCAGTGGGAGATGGCCAGTGAGCTAAAAAAAAAATTAAAACATGCATTCACTAATAAGAAAGAGCATAAAATACCTCATCAGTCCAGTATATATTGCGTGCCATCCAGTCAACAGCAAGGCCCTCAACATTCAACACTGCCGATGTTACAACTGGCTCTCTTATCTTTCCATCTAAGCTCTGTCGTTCAATCACAAATCTGGAATTTTTAATTCAATAAAATATCAATGCTTCCAATAAACCAGTGATACATATGATTTACCATAAAAAATTATTAGAAATTGCAAAAGTCATAACATGAAAATTACTCTTTAATAAATGTAAACTTAAGTACTCTCATAATATTATCAGTAAAAAAAAAAAAGTTCATGTTTACATAAAATTAAACTGAAGAATTAATACCGAAAAAAGTATACAGACAGCTTTCTTGTAAAGCTCCTATATATAGAACATTTTTTGGAAATGTGATTAAAAAATTACGTGTATATCCATGAAAAGACTTTGATAGTGCATGCTATTCAATCATGCATGCACTTTTTCAATTGTATTTGCAAAAAATCACACCATATAGAATAGTATTATAGGAGAGTTTACTAAACATTAAATATTCGTATCCTATTGAAAGCCTTTTAGGAATGGTCAGCTGATGATCACCTCTGAATATCAGCATAGTAAATGAACTGTGATTGAACATCATAGTCAAGGGTAGTGGGTCGCGTGAGTGCTGTGATAGGCACCATCACTTCTGAAGACCCAGCTTTGTCTAATGCCACACCTTTAATCATTCCCGGTCGACCCTTGGCATAAATCAAGAAGGATTCGTGTTCACGTGCTGTAAAACAAAAGATACATAATATACTGTATGTATAGTATATACTGTACAATGAAACACTTTAAAAGTATGAAATACTGCTTTCTGTGAAGGGTTCAGTGAACCATGTTAGAAATATCTACCATAACTAAACATGTACAGTAACTCAATTTGAGAATCTTTTTTCCGTAAACCTGTTACAAGAAGCAACTAAAATGCTGGGAGCAAGAGGTTTGTAACCCCTTCTCCTGTATAAATTACTAAATGTCAAAAGACGTTAAATTTATAGTTTTCTTCTTTTTCAGGTCACCCTACCTCAGTGGGAGATGGCTGATGTGTTAAAAAAAAACTCAATTTGACAAGTACTGTACATGAACTTCCATATCACTCTCAGCTCAGTCTGCCTTCCCTTTTCCATTCAATTTTTCAAATACTCATTTCTTATTATTGATGCTATGGCTGATAACTGTCCTGCCTCAGAGTCACCCCACTCTTAAACACCCTGAGTTGGATCAGCTGAAATGAGGTGGTGATGTCCACATAATTCACTGAACCTTTCACAGAAAGTAGTTTCTTTTATGGTGGAGGAAGTTGCATATTGGAAAGTGAGAAACTCAAAGTACAGGAGGGCCACACATATACAGCATCCTCTTTTCCACCTGCCAGTGATATTCGCTTACTATACGGGGTCGAGAACCTAGGAGCCATACAAATGGGACCCTCCTGAAGAGCAGCATTGAGACAAACACTCATAATCTGAGAAACTCAAAAACAAACTCCTACAATGATTCATCATCCAGGATGTGAGTGCAGGTAATTTATTACAGGTCCTGAGTAAAGTCCTACACACTGAGTTAAGAACTGGTTGAAGCCTGTCTCCCAGCTCCCAGCTCAAAGCTCCTAGGTGATAAATTATGATAAAGAAGTTTTTCCAAGCA
Source organism: Cherax destructor (assembly GCA_009830355.1). Classification (NCBI taxonomy): domain Eukaryota; kingdom Metazoa; phylum Arthropoda; class Malacostraca; order Decapoda; family Parastacidae; genus Cherax; species Cherax destructor. The sequence continues at coordinate 19,593 of WNWK01007327.1, read as the reverse complement.
CAAAATATGATAAAAAAAAAAAGATTAAAAAGCAAAACTCAGTTGTAGAGTGAGTATGAGTGAATACATACAGTGAGAGAAATAAGTTTAGACTCACTAATCAATCATTATGTATAGTGAGTACAAGTAGTCTGACTCACTCGTCCATCAATATGTATAGTGAATGCAAGTATAGTTTGACTCACTTGTTCATTAACATGAATCAATGTATGAATGCTAAGTATTTTTCCCACTAGATAAATGGCTATACCAGCAACCTCTTGCAAAGCAACTGATATTCTCAGTCTAAGTTTTATATTCATAATGGTCAAAAAACAATTGTAAATGTAATGTAATATCTTAACAAATACAAAATTTTATTAAATGTAATTTGTCGAGTCACATGATGTAAAGAAAATACGGTAAAAATACATTACCTACACAGGAGCCCCCAGGGCCAAGGACATGTCCAGGTTGACAGTAACATGAAGCTACTGCCAGGCCACCTTTCCATAAGGGCACACACACGTGCTGACACCCTCCATTATGGACACCGCATGGGTGCTCCACTGAAAAAAAAAGATAATACTTATTTGCAGTTTTGAACTGAAGTAACGGTGCCCCTCTGGCAAGACAGTGATAAAGGGAGTCTCCCACTGAGATAGGGTGACCCAGAAAAGAAGAAACACTTTTACCATCATTCACTCCATCACTGTCTTGCCAGAAGTGCATCAATACTATATTTCAGATGCCCCTTCAAACTGCAATATTCCCACCCCTCCTTCAGAATGCAAGCAATATACTTCCACCTCCAGGACTCAAGTCCGGCTAATAAATTTCCCTGAATCCCTTCATAAATGTTATCTTGCTCACACTCCAACAGCACATCAAATCATAAAAACCACTTGCCTCCAATCACTCCGATCTAACACATTTCTGTCTATTGTTATTATCATTCCACATACTACATTAATTATTCTGAAAGTTCCACTCACTACATTAATTATTTTGAAAGCCAAAACATATAAATTACCAACCATTAGGCTGCCGCTGGCGATGGAAGACATGGATATGCATCGGTTCAGTTAAGTTTGTGCGGAACGTTGAGACATTGTGATCACTGAACTTGTTGATTTGCTTGATGCGATCATCCTTCCAATTTGTCACAAATAATGAATTCTCAAACAATGAAATTCCATAAGGTCTTTCATCCTGTAATACACCATACTGTACTTTAATATATGTGTCCTATATTTCGAACATGAAAATACTTGTACAAATATTACCATATATATTATGAGGAGAGGTTAGCGAGCACTGGGCATTTAAAGAGAATGAAGCAGAACAAGATGACCAAGATAGTGTCTATATAAATCTGAGTTGAAAGGAAAGAAGGGTAGACGTCATCCTAGGAAAGGTTGGGTGTAGGGGATAAAAGGTTTTGAGTGCTATGAACTTAAGCATCCAGCAGGCTTGTGTAAGCATGTTATATTGGAGTGAGTGCAGACAAGTGGTTTTTATGGCTTGATATGCTATTGTGAGTGTGAAGATTTATGAAGGGATTCAGAGAAACTGGTTAGGTTGACTTAATCGTGGAGGAGGAAGTACAGTGCCTACACTCTGAAGGAGGAATGCAGAAGTTGCAATTCAGGTCATTTGAAGTAGTATGATGTCTGCACATGACTGGTAAGACAACTATTAAATGAGTGATAGTTAATGTATTCCCTTCTGTTTGGGTCACCTTACCTCGATGGAAGACCACCAGTGTTGAAAAAATATACAGTACACAGTGGACCCCCGGTGTTCGTCCATTTTTCGTAACAGAATGCTGTTCAAGTGTCATTACCAATCGAATTTATTCCCTTAAGAAATAATGTAAAGTAGACTAGTCCTTTTAGACCCCCAAAACTACACGTATAAAAGCATTTAAAAAAATACACTTACATAAAAGGGCGTGTTTTAAGCAGGACGAACACCGGGGGTCTACTGCACATATATAGTGGTCTAGAAAACTGTTTTCATCATAATGCACAAAACAGCAACACAAATTATTGCTAATGCTATAATAATAATGATGCATGATTAATGATGGTAATGGCTAAATAGTCATATTAAAATAGTAACTTTGAGGTGCGTCTAGGATGGTTTTATTGGCTTTTTCTTGGATTAAGTTAATAGAATGGAAGGCATACTACTGAAATAGAAATGATTTTGGTCGGTTTCAGGCCAGAAGTAGCGAGAAACCAGCCTCAGAGTAGTGGAAATATATGATTTTGCCGATATTCCAGAGGGCAAGGCCCCCTACACGTCCCACTTTATTTTGTGTGTTTTTACTATGTCTAATTCCATTACTGGGCCATCGTAAACCATGAACAATTATTCCTGGTTATATTTTATTATCCAAGAAACAGGGTAACTCTTTGATTTTATGTGTGATGATGAATTCCAAATGGAAGGCAAGTGTAATATAGGATAAGCCTGGGAACATGATTAATGAACAGAGGAAATGTTATTTTAGTGCCTGAAATGTCTACAATGTTTATTTTGATTTTTATTAAATTAATTATTTTTAATATTGTGTAAAATTGGCAAAACTACTTACTTCTGTACATTTATAGGGTAGTTTTGATTGCTGAATGAGCAGCTTCTTGTGCTCAATTGATAGAAGGGATGGCATACTAGTGAAACAGTTAAGAATTTAGCTGAATTGAGCAATGTAATTGACTTAAAATAGGACTCAAAGTGGGCAAAACTGCCAATGAGTAAATTACGCCCAGACCACTAACTTCGAGCCTGCATAATTTTGTAAGTTTTCTATCAAATTTTGTACTTTTGGTATCATTACCTTCAGAAAAAGATTCTCTACTCTTTCAGAATTTTTTTTTTGTTTTAATGTGGACACTGCGAGCACTTTTAGTTCTGATAGTTTTCTTTCTCCCAGAGCCCGGCCATGGGCCAGGCTCGTCTGGTGTTTGCCTGGTCAATCCAGTGAATGAGTTAAAATCCACTTGTTTCTATCCACTCCTATCTAACATGCTCATTTTATACATACAGTAAACTCTTTTATAAAGTTCCTCTATCCTCCATATAGTGTAATTTTTAGTAAATGTGCTTAGGAACATGCATTCACAACTGAACAGAATGTACTATGAGGGCTTTTCCATGTGTTATTCCATTTGCATATACAAAAAATAGCACTACGTATATAAAAATCAGAAAGAAAAGGAAAGAAAAAATATTAGCAGATAGTTCAAAATGGGATGATTTAAATACAGTACACAGGAGCCTCCTTGACTTACATGTGCCTCCTTGACTTACATGTGCCTCCTTGGCTTACATGTGCCTCCTTGGCTTACATGTGCCTCCTTGACTTACATGTGCCTCCTTGACTTACATGTGCCTCCTTGACTTACATGTGCCTCCTTGACTTACATGTGCCTCCTTGGCTTACATGTGCCTCCTTGGCTTACATGTGCCTCCTTGACTTACATGTGCCTCCTTGGCTTACATGTGCCTCCTTGACTTACATGTGCCTCCTTGACTTACATGTGCCTCCTTGACTTACATGTGCCTCCTTAGCTTACATGTGCCTCCTTGACTTACATGTGCCTCCTTGACTTACATGTGCCTCCTTGACTACATGTGCCTCCTTGAGCTTACATGTGCCTCTGCTTACATGTGCCTCCTTGCTTACATGTGCCTCCTTGACTTACATGTGCCTCCTTGACTTACATGTGCCTCCTTGACTTACATGTGCCTCCTTGCTTACATGTGCCCCTTGACTTACATGTGCCTCCTTGACTTACATGTGCCTCCTTGACTTACATGTGCCTCCTTGACTTACATGTGCCTCACTTACATGTGCCTCCTTGACTTACATGTGCCTCCTTGACTTACATTTCCCCTTGACTTCTGCCTCCTGACTTACATGTGCCTCCTTGCTTACATGTGCCTCCTTAGCTTACATGTGCCTCCTTGACTTACATGTGCCTCCTTGACTTACATGTGCCTCCTTGACTTACATGTGCCTCCTTGGCTTACATGTGCCTCCTTGACTTACATGTGCCTCCTTGACTTACATGTGCCTCCTTTACTTACATGTGCCTCCTTAGCTTACATGTGCCTCCTTGGCTTACATGTGCCTCCTTGGCTTACATGTGCCTCCTTGGCTTACATGTGCCTCCTTGGCTTACATGTGCCTCCTTGGCTTACATGTGCCTCCTTGGCTTACATATGCCTCCTTGGCTTACACTAAAAAAAAAAAAAATCATCCATCTGCTTTATAGGAAAGCTGACTAAAAGAAAATGATGCAACTGGTGCCAAGATGTCAACAAGAATATTCCCTGAATTGAAACAATTTATTATATCTCAGTCTTCACCAAGGAACAATACATTTAAAAAAATAATACATCATATTGTACGATGGCAAGACATTAGCATGAATAATTTTATGAGCATTGATTCATAGCATTACATTTCTTAATGAACAGTTTATGGAGAAAATTTATAATTTTTTCATTGCTTATAGTATTTAAAGGCATTAAAAAACTAATGACCATACTGTATGGTAGATATTTATCATTTGTCATCTAATGTGAAAGGTGTAATTGATGGTGGGAACGACAAGTCAAGAAATATGACCATTAAAAAAGGTTGCACAGAAAGTGGCATAAAAGTTGAACTTGCTCATTATTCGATTGCAACTGATCTTCATAAGTCTACAACTGGTAAACACTTTACATTATTTCAGTAAACATTTGTAAATAGAAATCTATGACCAGAACCACAAACTTGAGGTATTATAAACATGACATAAGGGAAGAGAGTGAATTGTAAGTACATAGGAAAAGTAAGATAGGAAGATAAGATAGATAGTTGATAGACATCTTAGATTTGTGTGTGAGGCAGCAATGTGCAAAGTTTGAAGGTAGATGAATAACAAGTGAAGAAAAGGGGAATTTATGATTCTCATACTTTTTTGTTTTTAACACTGGCCATCTCCCACCGAGGCAGGATGACCTGAAAAAGAAACACTTTCACCATCATTCGTACTATCACTGTCTTGCCAGAGGCACCCAGATATGACACTTCAGATGCCCCTCCAAACAGCAAATATCCCAAACACTCGTTTAGAGTGCAGGCACTGTACTTCCCACCTCCAGGACACAAGTCCAGCTAACCGATAACCCCTTCTCCTGTATAGATTACTAAAAATAAGTAGAAAACCTTTAAGATTCTTATACTATCAAAATTTAGTTAAGCCGAATGTAACTAAATACAGCAACATAGCTTATATGACAAAAGTGCAAACACACAAACACTAACCGTTTTCAGCTTAATGATGATTCGTCTATTATCTCCATTGTAGTCTACCCTTTCAACGTGGCTCAGGTAGCTATCAACCCAATATACATGTTTATTTGGGTAATCCAGAGTGACACCAAAAGGATAAACAATTTTGGTTACGACAATCGGTTGTCTCTGAGTTCCATCCATCAGGGCTCGTTCCAGTTTGGGTTCAGTAGTACCCCAGTTTGTGAAGAACATGTATCTGTAGAAATACTTTAGAAGTGTCAATCTAGACATTTTCATGAGAGAAATCTATCTTTACAATTCACAAGTAACCCACAAATGGGAGAGGAAACTTTAGATTTCCCACCTCCAGGAATCAAGTCTAGCTAACTGATTTCCACTGAATCCCTTCATAAAATATTACTTTGCTCACACTTCAACAGCCTGTCAGGTCCCAAAAACCATTTGTTTCCACTCATTCCATGTATGTACTGATAAAGCCACTAGATGGCGAAACGTCTACAAGTAAACATACCCAAATGTTGTAAAAGTGTCTTATTCTTCGTCTTGTCGGTACTGTATACCACTGATATACCACATACATGTATTCAATACATTCAGCCTTCCTTCATACTCATGTATTCTAGCTACAAGAGCTTCCTCATACATGACACTTATCCACATTAGATTCCATTATCCATTTACCACCTCAGTTCCTCAATCTATTTGTGTATTCCAGCAAGGACACATTCTGATTCTCCCTCTTACTTAGAAAAATACTTTATAAAAACATTCCATGTTAAAAATGTTTTTTACACATTTTTTCAGAATTTGGGGGAATTCTGAATGTTGTAACAGATTTATAAACAACAGATATAGTACTGCAACTAGTGTTTTTTGGAAAGTAGGTTTATTATTTAAAGATAAATGAATTAAAATTCCTAAGTTGTCTTACCCTGAGCTGGGATCCAGCGCGATGCCTCGTGGTTCACCAACAAATACATCCATTAAGGTGATACACACCTGCATGCTTGCATTACACATAAATATCATCTCTCTCCTATCTAGAAAGTACCAGTTCCCGGTTACCCAATCTCGGGCAATGTCGTGGACATCTGAAAAACAAATGAGAAAAATTAATTTGAGTTAAGAAATCCAATCCAGTTAACAAAATATTGCAAACCAACATTTAATTACCAGAATGCATTTCAGAGAAATATTTTAATAAGTGAGTTTTAAAACTAAGTTAGCTCAATTTTCCCATACACATTTATATTATAATCCAAGATGTTCATTACTGTACAGTACTTTTGAATTGTATAATTGTTTTAATGGTTAATTTTTAGATATTTGAGCATAACCATATCTCTTCTGCATACTTTCTACCTGTAAAACACAGATTATTAATACACAGAGATGTTTTGGTAATATAAAAAAAGTTTTTCTCATTAATATCATCGGTAACCAAAAAAGTAATGAGGCAGCTGCATCTTCACTTGACTACACTGGGTCAGGACAAATATATACATACAGCTCATCTAAAAGCATGTATTATCACCTACAATACAACTACCCATTACTTACCACATCTTCCTGGTCACCAACATAACATAACTACCACTTGAGACTAATAAAATCTCATTCAGGATCAATGATGAGGCATCAGTGAATAACTTTACCATAGTAATCAGTAATACTTACTGGCAGAGAGAATCTAACAACGATCAAAATAGTAATTTGCATTTGCCTATTCTACAACAAATTTGAAGCCTCTTACATTACTGACTGGAGTGACACATATGTGCTCATTAATGACAATAGCTCATCAACTCAACCTATCAATGTATGGGTGCCACAAAGGAACAACCAAGGCCCTCTACTACTTCTGGCTGGTCAGGTACTGACTTTAGGTGCCTGTCCAGCACCTTCTTGAAGACAGCCAGGGGTCTTGAAGACAGCCAGGGGTTTTGAAGACAACCAGTGGTCTTGAAGACAACCAGTGGTCTTGAAGACAGCTGGGGTTCTATTGGTAATGCACCTTATGTATACTGGGAGGCAACTGAACAGTCTTGGGCCCCTGACAGTTGTGTTTCCTCTTAGTGTACACATGGCACCACTCCTTTTCATTGGAAAGATGTTGCACCGCCTTCCGAGTATTTTTATTAGGTAGGTCATTATACCAATGACCTACCTAATGCCTCTCAAACTTAAACCAGTTCTTCTTGGAGATGGCACAAATCCAGATCAAACTGTCTTCAACAACAGTTGTTTGTTTATAGTATAATAAAAACCTTTAACTCCATGGGAAAGTGAAGAAGAATCCTTCCTCCATAAGCCATGTGTGTGTAGTAAGAGGCGACTAAAATGCCAGGAGCAAGGGGCTAGTAACCCCTTCTCCTGTATATATGTTACTAAATGTAATAAGAAGATTAAACTTTATTAAAGCATTGCTTCTTTTTCAGGCCACCTTACCTTGGTGGTAGACAACGGGTGTGTTAAAAAAAAAATGATGCATTACATGTACAGTGGTCCCTCGGTTTTCGCCGAAAATTCGTTCCAGAATGCTGCTCAAGTGCCATTACCGAACGAATTTACTTCCTTAAGAAATAATGTCACATAGGTTAGTCCATTTCAGACCCCCAAAAATACACTTGCAACAGCACTTACGAAAATACACTTACATAAATGTGCGAGTTTGGAGATGCACGAAAACCGAGGGACCACTGTACTATACAGTATATTAGAGTACAGTTCTGTATTCCATTTTTTATCTTTATGTTTTAAGTTTGAGCCAATTCCTACCGGGAAAAATAATCCACTTATGACTTATACAGGGCTGTACACTTGCTTTTGATTAAATTATAGTAATTAAAATTTTCTTTAAATTATAAGAATGTAGGTTTATACTTAACAGTTGAGGCCATTGTGAGCCGGCTGAGGTACGACCCAAGCATCTTCCAGGTTGTCCGCTGAAGCACACTTGAAGACCGACCATGATGTGTTGGAACTAACCCAACAAACTACAACAGAAATGTAGAAAATATTAATTATAAATATGCTAGAGTTAACATACAATAATTGTTAAAATAATAAATTTTTAGGCAAAGACAGTTGAAAGGTCAATATACAGGAAACCTTTGATTTCCCAGATTAATATGAAGGAGTGAATGGGCGGTGATGGAAATGGATACATATGAGACTTTTTATCCTCATTATAACAATAATGGACAATTCAGTAAATTGATTTTGTCTGTTGTTTCTGAACCCACTGACCCAGCGGATTTTTATCCCATATTTCCGAAGTCTGGGAGCAAGGGGCTAGTAACTCTTTCTCCTGTATACAATACTAAATTTAAAAAGAGAAACTTTCGTTTTTCTTTTTGGGCCACCCCGCTTCAGTGAGATACGGCCGGTTTGTTGAAAGAAAGAAGAATTTCCAAAGTCTGCTAAATTGAGGTTCATCAAACTGACAGTTTACACAATTCAAGAAATACAAAAAAGTAACTTAAAATTATTACTAGGGATAAATCACATAAGCAACGAGACATTTAAAATTGTTAAGGATTACAACAAAGATAAGCTTCAAATGCATACTACATGAAACCAGTAACTTAGAAGTGGTAAGAAAATTATGAGTTCTCCACTGGTAATCTAGCATACAAGCTGTCAAACTATATAGGAAATATATTTAATGAAGAATAAAATCACAATATTGTGGCTGATACAATACAATTTTTAACATTCTTTTTGGAATACTGCCCTATTTAGAATGTTTATAATAGCTAAAACATATTCCACAAACACTACTTTAAGATAACATTCATGCAATATTATAGTACTTGAACCAATGAAAATGAAAAAAAAAAACATTACCAATCCCCACTGAGGAGGGTTAATCCAAAATATTAAATATATTTGCAGTCACTCATTCTATAGCTATCTTTCCAGAAGTGGATGGACATTACAGTTCAGATTGTACAGTGGACCCTCGGTTTTCGTTGAAAATTCTTTCCAAAATGCTGTTTGAATGCCGTTACCAAACGAATTTGTTCCCATAAGGACAAATGTAAATTAGATTAGTCATTTCAGACCCCCCAAAAGTACACTTACAAAAGCACTTATGAAAATACACTTACATAATTGTTCGAGTTTGGAGGTGCACGAAAACCGAGGGTCCACTGTATTTCATTTTTTTTTTTTTAACACATCAGCCGTTTCCCACCGAGACAGGGTGGCCCAAAAAAAAAGGTGAAAATTATACCCTCATTCACTCCATCACTGTCTTGTCAGAGGGCCACTGATACTACAGTTCAAAACTGCAAATATCCCCACACCTCCTTCAGAGTGCAGGCACTGTACTTCCCACCTCCAGGACTCAAGTACAGCTAACCTGGAGATATGAAGTACAGTGCCTGCACTCTGAAGGAGGGGAGGGGATATTTGAAGTATAAAACTAAAAATTACTTATTTATCACATATTTCACAACATACCTGAATTATTGCGGTGATTGAAGTCAAAAGTTACAGCAGAATGTGAACTAATATGAGAATTTCCAGGAACAGCGGTGCCATTTAGGTAGAGTCGTGCCAACCCTGAGTTGCTCGCGTATAAGAGAGTTGCTGATTCTTCAGGAGGACCTACAAATAGTAAAAAGAAAATAATGTATGTATAAAATAAAAAGAACAACACTTAATATTTATAAAGGTGAACAATGAAGCCAGGTCTGGGAGTGTATGAGCAGGTCTGGAAGATGGGATGCATGAGCATTGGAATATGGGGTGTATCAGTTGGTTTGGAAGATGGGTGTATGAGTAGATGGGATGTATGGAAGATGGGATGTATGAGCTGGTCTGGAAGAAGAGCTCTTACCAGACCCACACATACACAACTTTTCCTTTTGTTATGTCTGGAAGAGCAGGAATATGGGACATTTCTTTATTATTAACACATCAGCCATTTCCCACCAGGGCAGGGTGACCTGGAAAAGAAGAAACACTTTCATCATTACTCACTCCATCACTCTCTTGCCAGAGGCATACTACTACAATTCAAAAATTGCAACATATCTCCACTCCTCTTTTGGAGGAGTCCTCCAGGACTCAAGTCAGGCTAACAGGCTTCCATGAATTTTTTTTTTTTTTTTTTTTTCAACAAGTCGGCCGTCTCCCACCGAGGCAGGGTGACCCAAAAAGAAAGAAAATCCCCAAAAAGAAAAAACTTTCATCATCATTCAACACTTTCACCACACTCATACATAATCACTGTCTTTGCAGAGGAGCTCAGATACGACAGCTGAGAAAAGTCCCTCCCAGCTGTCACTATCTCAGACCCCTCCTTTAAAGTGCAGGCATTGTACTTCCCATTTCCAGGACTCAAGTCCAACTAAATCAATTAACTGGTTTCCCTGAATCCCTTCACACAATGTTACCCTGCTCACACTCCAACAGATCGTCATGTCCCAAAAACCATTCGTCTCCATTCACCCCTCCTTTAAAGTGCAGGCATTGTACTTCCCATTTCCAGGACTCAAGTCCAACTAAATCAATTAACTGGTTTCCATGAATCCCTTCATAAATGTTACCCTGGTCACACTCCAACAGAACATAAGTCATAAAAATCACATGACTCCACTCGCTTCTGTCTAACATGTTCATGCATGCTTACAGGAAGTCCAAGCCCCTCACACACAAAAACCTCCATTACCCCCTCCCACCAACCTTTCCTAAGCCAACCCCTACCCCGCCGTCCTTCCAAACAGATTTATACACCCTCCAAGTCATTCTCTTTCATTCCATTCTCTCTAAATGTCTGAACCACCTCAACAACCCCTCCTCAGCCCTCTGGTAATACTTTTAGAAACCCTGCACCACCTAATCTCCAAGCTACAGATTCTCAGCATAATATTCACACCACATATTGCCCTCAGACACGACATCACTGCCTCCAGCCTTTTTCTTGTTGCAACATTCACCACCCATGCTTCACACCCATATAAGAGTGTTGGTACCACTATATGTACTCTCATACAATCCCCTCTTTTATTCCATGGATAACATTTTTTTGTCTCCACAGACTCCTCACTGCACCACTCGCCTTTTACCCCCTCATCAATTCTATGGTTCACCTTGGCTTTCATAGACTCATCTGCTGACAAGTCCACTCCCAAATATCTGAATACAGACCCATGAAAAATAGAAGCAAAAGTAATGTTTCTTTTTTGTTTTTTGGCAACAGGACATGACTTTGAATGATGGAAATATGAAAGTAATCAAAAACAAAAGAACCAATCATTTTTTTAACCACATCATAAACTTCCACCAAGGTTGGGTGACCCTAACAAGGAAACACCTTTACCATCATTCCATCAATAACTGTCTTACCAGAAGTGCAAAGATATCACAATTCAAATAACCCTCTGAACTGCAACAGCTCTTCCCTTCCTTCAGAAGTCATTAATATTCAATAAATTAAAACATGAAAAACTTTGGTGAAGAAATAAATATCACTGTCCTGTGTGAGTGGGAAACAGAACATGGAAGTTATTATGAGTAGTAACAGGTCACTTACGAATGCAAATGCAGTTACATATGCTGGAGTGTGAGCAAGGTAACACTCATCAAGAGTGAAGATTCAAGGAAACCAGTTAAGCGGACTTGAGTCCTGGAGGTGGGAAGGGCAGTACCTGCACTCTGAAGGAGGAGGTTAAATGCAGCAGTCGGAGGATAATCTGAATTGTAATTATTCATGTAATACATTGTATTTAGCAAGAGAATCGCTTGGGATTACATGTCTGCAATATGTTACAACAATATGGGCAACATAGAACTCAACATTTTGGAAAAGACATTAAACATGATAAAATAATTTTTTTTCAATGCACTCGCTGTCTCCCACCGAGGCAGGGTGATCTAAAGAGAAAAAACATTTTTTTTTTTACATTTAGTAATGTATGTAGTATACAGAAGGGGTTACTAGCCCCTTGCTCCCGGCATTTTAGTCGCCTTTTATGACACGTATGGCTTATGGAGGAAGGATTCTTTTCTACTTGCCCATGGAGATAAAAGGAAAGAAAAAACAACAAGAACTATTAAGAAAATAAAAAAAACTCAGATGAGTGTGTATACATATACAGTGGACCCCCGGTTAACGGCCTACTCAAACACTAACAATTATGTAAGTGTATTTTTGTAAGTGCTTCTGTAAGTGTATGTTTGGGGGACCAAAAGGACTAATCTAATTTACATTATTCCTTATGTTAATAAATTTGTTCGGTAACGGCACTTCAACAGCATTCTGGAACGAATTATGGCTGTTAACCGGGGGGGTCCACTTATGTGTATATTTATGTGTAGTGTGACCTAAGTGTAAACAAAATTAGAAAGATGTACCTGTTATCTTGTGTGTTTATGAGACAAAAAAGGTACCAGCAATCCTACCATCTTGTAAAACAAGAATAATATATACTTACTATTTATTGCTCTGCAACTGGATTTTCCCACTAATTTGTAGCCCTCAGCACAGCTGCAGTTATAGTCATTTTCCTGGTTAGTGCAAAACTGGTCACATGACCCATCCATCTCACATTCATTGGAGTCTGCAAACAGAAAGAAACAAGAGAGCATTGCAACAAATCACATTTGAACTTGTTTTAGTTCATAAATGCTGAAGATCAGAAAAATTATAAGATATGCTCGGATTTTTAATCCAGAGGGTTGCCACCCAGAATAACCCAAGAAAGTCAGTGCATCATCGAGGACTGTCTGTCTTATTTCCATTAGGGTCTTTCAATCTTGTCCCCCAGGATGTGACTCACACCAGTCAACTAACACCCAGGTACCTACTTCCTGCTAGGTGAACAGGGACAACAGGATCTGAGGTTGGAGAGGTTAGCTCCAGTTCCTTGGTTCAAGAGCCTTTTGTTCACATTAAGTAATATGTCCAGGTAAGAATGTGGGAATAGAAGAGGTTACAGGGTATATGCTGATATGATCACATTGTAACAAGAATCAAACTGGTACCACTGACCACTGCTATGATCACACTGTGTAACAAGAATCAAACTGATACTGCTACTATTATCACATTGTAACAAGAATCAAACTGATACTATACACACTACAACAAATATAATGAATAACATTATCCTACACAAGATATTAATACTTGTTGATTTAAAATTATCAATAACACATTTTTTGGCAACATTCTGAATTTTTGGTAGGTTTATAAATTTAATAATTAAGAAGGATAGTTACCAACACAGGAAGTGCCATTGGGTTGCTGGCCTTCAGGGCAGAAGCACTGTGGACCTTTGTCCGTGGGTCTACATCCATACTTGCAGTTTAATGACTGGCACTGACCACTATCATCTGTTGAAGTCAACTGTATTAATGCAAAGATAATTAAATAAAAATTATAATACCTGTAACTAAAAAAAATTATTTATGAATTGTTCCTGATATGGTATTGTAACTATTCTTCACTGTGACTTTAGATACACATTACACACACCTGGGTTTACAAGAACCTGTGTGTGTATCCTCTAAGAAACTTAGCTTCATCATAACAGTAACTTAGGATATTAGTGATATCATAAATTAAAATACACAAATTCATGGTGCTTTTAAGTGATTTAGACCAGTTTTAAATGATAAAAAGTGAAAATACTCACTACAAAAGTCTCCTTCATCACTGTCGTCGGGACATTCACTGGAGTCATCACAGAGGTGTTTGATCAATATACAATTGATATCATTCTTACATCTGAAATAATTTAGTGGACATGTGTTGCCCTTTTTACCTGAAAAAAGTAATTACATTATTAAACTATAAATTATGATAATAGTTACATTGTTCCTTAGTAGACAGTACTACTGCACAAATTGTACAATGCTGCACAATGCATTTTATAAATATTTTGAAAGTAGTGAAGAACACTGTATATGGGTGGGAATAATATATAAAATAATAAAAGAAAGCTGGATGTCATGGCTTTAAGTGAGACAAAGCTGAAAAGGGTAGGAGAGTTTCAGTGGGGAGAAATAAATGGGATTAGGTCAGGGGTTTCAAATAGAGTTAGATCTAAAGAAAGAGTGGCAATAATGTTGAATAATCAGTTATGGCAGGTAAAGAGGGAATATAAATGTATAAATTCAAGGATTATGTGGAGTAAAATAAAGGTTGGATGTGAAAAGTGGGTTATAGTAAGTGTTTATGCACCTGCAGAGGAGAGAAGTGTAGAGGAGAGAGAGAGAGATTTTGGGAAATGTTGAGTGAGTGTGTGGGTAATTTTGAACCAAGTGGAGGGAGTAGTAGGTAAATTTTGGATGCCAGGGGTAAATGTAAATGGGGAACCATTAATTGAGCTATGTGTAGAAAGAGGTTTGGTAATAAGTAATACATATTTTATGAAAAAGAGGATAAATATGCAAGGTATGATATAGCACGTAAGGAAAGTAGTTTGTTAGATTATGTATTGGTGGATAAAAGGTTGATGGGTAGGCTTCAGGATGTACATGTTTATAGAGGGGCAACGGATATATCGGATCATTATTTAGTTGTAGCTACAGTTAGAGTAAAAGATAGATGGGACAAAAAGAAAATGGCAACAGCAAGTAAGAGAGAGGTAAAAGTGTATAAACTAAGGGAGGAGGAAGTTAGGGTGAGATATAAGCAACTATTGGCAGAAAGGTGGGCTAGTGCAAGTATGAGTAGTGGGGGGGTTGAAGAGAGTTGGGATAGTTTTAAAAATGCAGTATTAGAATGTGGGGCAGAAGTTTGTGGCTATAGGAGGGTGGATGCAGGAGGAAAGAGGAGTGAGTGGTGGAATGAAGTAAAGGGTGTGATAAAAGAGAAAAAGGTAGCTTATGAGAGGTTTTTACAAAACAGAAGTGTTAATAGAAGAGCAGAGTATATGGAGAGTAAAAGAAAGGTGAAGAGAGTGCAAAAGAAGAGCAGATGAAAGAATGGGAGAGGCTCTGTCAAGATATTTTGCTGAAAACAAGAACAAATTTTGGAGTGAGATAAACAAGGTAAGAAAGCCTAGGGAACGAATGGATTTGTCAGTTAAAAACAGAGTAGGGGAGTTAGTAGATAGGGAGCTAGGGGTATTGGGTAGATGGCGGGAATATTTTGAGGAACTTTTAAATGTCGATGAAAAAAAGGGAGGCGGTAATTTCATGTACTGGCCAGGGAGGTACACCATCGTTTAGGAGTGAAGAAGAGCAGGATGTGAGTGTGGGGAGGTGCGTGAGGCATTACGTAGAATGAAAGGGGTAAAGCAGCTGGAACTGACGGGATCATGACAGAAATGTTAAAAGCAGGGGGGGGATATAGTGTTGGAGTGGTTGGTATTTTTGTTTAATAAATGTATGAAAGAGGGGAAGGTACCTAGGGATTGGCAGAGAGCATGTATAGTTCCTTTATATAAAGGAAAGGGGGATAAAAGAGATTCTAAGAATTATATAGGAATAAGTTTACTGAGTATACCAGGTAAAGTGTATGGCAGGGTTATTATTGAAAGAATTAGAGGTAAGACAGAGAGTAGTATTGCAGATGAGCAAGGAGGCTTTAGAGTGGGTAGGGGATGTGTAGATCAAGTGTTTACAGTAAAGCATATATGTGAACAGTATTTAGATAAAGGTAGAGAAGTTTTCATTGCATTTATGGATTTAGAAAAGGCATATGATAGAGTGGATAGGGGAGCAATGTGGCAAATGTTGCAAGTGTATGGAATAGGTAGTAAGTTACTGAAGGCTGTAAAGAGTTTTTATGAGGATAGTGAGGCTCAGGTTAGGGTGTGTAGGAGAGAGGGAGATTACTTCCCGGTAAAAGTAGGTCTTAGACAGGGTTGTGTAATGTCACCATGGTTGTTTAATATATTTATAGATGGGGTTGTAAAAGAAGTAAATGCTAGGGTGTTGGGGAGAGGGGTGGGATTAAATTATGGAGAATTAAATGCAAAATGGGAGTTGACACAGTTACTTTTTGCTGATGATACTGTGCTTATGGGAGATTCTAAAGAAAAGTTGCATAGGTTAGTGGACGAGTTTGGGAGGGTGTGTAAAGGTAGAAAGTTAAAAGTGAACATAGATAAGAGTAAGGTGATGAGGGTATCAAACAATTTAAATAAGGAAAAATTGGATATCACATTGGAGAGAGGGATTATGGAAGAAGTAAATGTTTTCAGATATTTGGGAGTTGACGTGTAAACGGATGGGTTTATGACGGATGAGGTTAACCATAGAATTGATGAAGGGAAAAAAGGTGAGTGGTGCGTTGAGGTATCTGTGGAGACAAAAAAACGTTATCTATGGAGGCAAAGAAGGGAATGTACGAAAGTATAGTGGTACCAACACACTTATATGGGTGTGAAGCATGGCTGGAGGAAGTGGAGATGTCCTATCTAAGGGCAATGTGTGGTGTAAATATTATGCAGAAAATTCGGAATGTGGAAATTAGGATGTGTGGAGTTACTAAAAGTATTTGTCAGAGAGCTGAAGAGGGGTTGTTGAGGTGGTTTGATCATTTAGAGAGAATGGATCAAAGTAGAATGACTTGGAGAGCGTATAAATCTGTAATGGAAGGAAGGCGGGGTAGGGGTCGTCCTAGAAAAGGTTGGAGGGAGGGGATAAAGGAGGTTTTGTGGGAGAGGGGCTTGGACTTCCAGTAAGCATGTGTGAGTGTGTTAGATAGGAGTGAATGGAGACGAATGGTTTTTGGGACCTGACGAGCTGTTGGAGTGTGAGCAGGGTAACATTTTGTGAAGGGATTCAGGGAAACCAGTTAATTGATTTAGTTGGACTTGAGTCTTGGAAATGGTAAGTACAATGCCTGCACTTTAAAGGAGGGGTCTGGGATAGTGACAGCTGGGCGGGACTATTCTCAGCTGTCGTATCTGAGCGCCTCTGCAAAGACAGTGATTATGTATGAGTGTGGTTAAAGTGATGAATGATGATGAAAGTATTTTCTTTTTTGGGGATTTTCTTTCTTTTTTGGGTCACCCTGCCTCGGTGGGAGACGGCCGACTTGCTGAAAAAAAAAAATACTACTACAGAATTATATATTTTCCTCCAGAGACTTTTTTTTTTTTTAAGGTACTGGGCCATCTCTCACCATGGCAGGGCAACCTAAAAAGAAAACAAAAGTTTTCTTTTCACGTTTAGTAATTTATACAGGAGAAGGAGTTACTAACCCCTTGCTCCTTTGTGGAGAAAAGTTTCCTTTAATAAATGTTCTGAACTGAACGTAAATGGCACTTTAGTCGCCTCTTACGACACACATGGCTTACGGAGGAAGGATTCTTTTCCACTTTGCCACAGAGAAAGAGAAATAAAAACAATAACGCCCAGCAGAGCCAGACACATCACTCATACCACACCTGAGACAACAACAACCATGCTTTTCCAGGACCTAGAAGGAGATGATGCAGTGTGTCCAGACTGATTATTATTACAATCAAAACTAAGTGCTAAACCCACAAGGGTCATACAGCACTGTACCCAGACTAATTGCCCAGAGGGCATATGAGGATAAATGTCCCAGGGGAAGAAACCCAGGGTAAATTATTCAATGATGCTAAGGGCAAGAGTAGAGTGAAACGTCCTCACTCCTCCAATGCCAGTGCAGAAGTCCCTAGTGGTTAATGGGCTGGTTAATAGGGTTTAAATCCTGTCAATTACAAGAACGTAACAGCTTGGCAAAGTTCCTGGAGAGCAAAACATTACCACAGTAAAATGTGGCATTAGTTACACTTGTGTCCTTTTACTTAACAATTACAAGGTCATCAAGACCACCAGACAAGAATATTTTAATCCTTAAAACAAGGATTAAAAGTACTCTCAGCATATATACACTAAGAGAAGCACATCTCTCAGAGTATACATCCTGTGATGAATAAGACACCTGTGTAACATCTGGGTATCAGTAATAGTATATACTATGTATACGTCCTGTGTAAGTCCCTACTGGTCCTTACTAGGTAGGTCATACACTCAACCATATATACACAATCATATGCAGTATCTATTTACTTGGCAAGTTGTTCCACTATCTACAACTCAATCGTCTTACATTTTTTTTTAAATCTGAAATGATCTAGCTTGAATCAATTAATTATAGTTTTTCTCTAGATATCCTCCACATCCTATTTACAAATTCCTAAGAATAAAGAAATACTGCAATAAGCAGGTGCTAGTATAGACTTATATTTAAGTTAGTTCTTCTTTCTTCCCTTCTTCTTGGGGTTTATAGGCCTACTGAAAGCTTAATATTCACGTGTTGATTAAATGTCACAAAACATGCCTATAAATATTTTCAATAATTAGAATAATAATAATGTCATAAAATAATAATAATAATTATAACAATAATAATTAATAATATAAAATAATAATAATTAATAACATAAAATACTAATAATAATCTAATTATAATCATAATTATAATAATTAATATTAATAATCTAATAATAATAATAGCAATAATAACAATAATTATTTTAATAAAAAAATTAACAAGAAGAAGAAGAAGAAGAAGAAGAAGAAGAAGAAGAAGAAGAAGAAGAAGAAGAAGAAGAAGAAGAAGAAGAAGAAGAAGAAGAAGAAGAAGAAGAAGAAGAAGAAGAAGAAGAAGAAGAAGAAGAAGAAGAAGAAGAAGAAGAAGAAGAAGAAGAAGAAGAAGAAGAAGAAGAAGAAGAAGAAGAAGAAGAAGAAGAAGAAGAAGAAGAAGAAGAAGAAGAAGAAGAAGAAGAAGAAGAAGAAGAAGAAGAAGAAGAAGAAGAAGAAGAAGAAGAAGAAGAAGAAGAAGAAGAAGAAGAAGAAGAAGAAGAAGAAGAAGAAGAAGAAGAAGAAGAAGAAGAAGAAGAAGAAGAAGAAGAAGAAGAAGAAGAAGAAGAAGAAGAAGAAGAAGAAGAAGAAGAAGAAGAAGAAGAAGAAGAAGAAGAAGAAGAAGAAGAAGAAGAAGAAGAAGAAGAAGAAGAAGAAGAAGAAGAAGAAGAAGAAGAAGAAGAAGAAGAAGAAGAAGAAGAAGAAGAAGAAGAAGAAGAAGAAGAAGAAGAAGAAGAAGAAGAAGAAGAAGAAGAAGAAATAATAATAATAATATTATTATTAACTGTGTATATTGAGAGGGAGGCGACATTGCTTTAACTATACAAGTGATCTTACAAGAATCATTATCCTCGTCAGATGTGTCTCCAGTACCACAGTCAGCTTCCCCATCACACACCCAGCCTTGCGGGAGACACTTCCCAGTTACTTTACAACGGAAAGTCCCACATGGTGGCTCCGCTGTTATCACATACCGGAAGGGAAAGATATTAGAG